>DF357977.1:89060-112003 GCA_000787875.1 Solanum virginianum | reverse complement strand
CTAGTAAAATTTGCAAATTTTTCGATCGGTGGAATTTTAGGGGCAACATTTGAACGATTTGAAGGTGCAGTCAATGTTGATACAACATTCAACATTCCATCATTGACTTCATTTAGATTGGTCATTTTTTCCGTCACAAGTAGACAGTCAATTTAGCATGTAGAATACTATCAATACATACAAATATTTTTATGCAACTTGTTTCTAGTTAAAGATGAAGTTTTGTATCTTTCAAATCATCAACAAAATGAATTTGAATGATGAAGTTTTTTATAACTTCAAATCAGTTTCAAACTCAAACGAAATAGAAGAATGAGAAAGATTTATTCCGGCGACATGAAAATCCCTGCAATTCTACTTCTATTAATCACTCTAATTCTCAATCCGATTGTTTCAGTCGCCGATTCCGCTTATATGGCGCTGTATGGTATTGAAACGACAACCTCATTTCAACTTTAAGCGAAACATGCCTTGTTGATGAAGAACGTGGAGGAAGAAAATAGATGGAATGCAGGTGAGTTATAGTTGTCTTTTTAAGCAAGTTGCGGCATACAAAAAGAGGAACTATATTGTTGTGTGATTGAAGAATAGGGCGGCCGTTGATCTGGGAAAGAGTGGGCTGCTCTGCAATTTAGTTTTGGAAGAATACATCTTTAATTTTTATGGCTAGGGAAAAAAAATCTGAGAAGAAAAATAACAATAAATAGAGAGAAAAATTTAAAGTAAATTGTTAACCATGGTTAAGATTCTTCAGTTAGCTAAATAAATCTGGTCCATTGAATGATAAATGAGACACTTGTCAATATTTTAGAATAGCACTGGAGGAACTGGAGGTGATCTTCACTGGAGGGGAGCCGAGTCCATACAAGAATTCACTTCTGTCGTTAAAAAATTTTATCCCCTTAGTGTACCCAAAGTTATGGATTATTTCCTTCTAGGATGTGATGGTTAACAATTAAAGAAATAGTGGTATCTCAAACTTCAATAACTACGGCAAACTCAAATAAACAACAATAATGAAATCACACAAAAAACTCTACTTTATTTTTGAGAAAATATATATAGAAGAAGAAGAGAAAATGATGTCAAAAATTGAGAGGAAGCCTCTCTATTTATAGCAACAATGAGTGTTTTCAAGCTTCTGTCACTAAGAGTCGTTCATCATCTGGAGTTTCCTCAAACAGAATAGGACATTCTCACTAATGAACCTTTATAAACTTAAGTTAGTCAAATAAAAGAACATCTTTTGTTGTCCCTTTTGAAATCAACACTAGGTTTTTTAGTCGGTACAATATTTAAACGATTTGGAGGTGCAGTAGATGTTGCTAAACATTCATCGTTCGAGAATTGACTTCACTTAGATTGGTCATTTATTCTGTCACAAGTAGACACACACTTTAGTATGTAGAATATTAACTATACAGAGAAATTTTTTTATACAACTTATTTCTAGTTAACGTTGAAGTTTTATATCTTTCAAAGCGTCAACAGAATGAATTTGAATGATGAAGTTTTTTATAACTTCAAATCAATTTCAAGTCAAATGGAATAGAAGAACAAAAATCTTTAATCTCCAGAAATAAAAAAGATAAAATTTAGGAATGGAAAAAAAATTAAATTTAAATTCCGTAAGATTTTTAATTCCTTAAATCAAACAGTAGTGCACAAACAATAAAATATCAAATGAGAAAGATTTATTCGAGTCCACTTAATTCACTGTTGTCCTTAAAGAATATAATTCCCTTAATGTACCCAAGCTTATGGATTATTTTCATCTAAGATAAGACAGTTAACCATTAAAGAAATAGCGGTACCTCAAACTTCAATAACTGTGGCGAATCAAAGAACGATAATGAAATCACACAAAGATTATATTCTACTTTATTTTTTAGAAAATATATATATAGAAGGAGGGGGAGGAAGAAGAGGAGGAGGAAGAAGAAGAAGAAGAAGAAGAAGAAGAAGAAACAGGAGGAAGAAGAAGCAAAAGAAGAAAATATATATAGAAGAGGAGGAGGAGAAGGAAAATTGATGTCGAAAATTGAGAGGAAGCCTTTCTATTTTTTATCAATAATGGGTGTGAATTCACCTGTCCAGAACAATCTCATCTGTTCAGAACAGGCATGACATCTTTTGAGAAAGAAATTGTCTATTCAGAAGGAACACGTCCTTTCCAAACATTTTCGCGTGAAGTTTAAATTTTTGTTAAATTAATTGCTCATAGCAAACTATTCTTTCGCCTTTTACTAAAAAAAATTATGAATTAAATTAATTAATTAATAATTTATAAATTAATATAATTAGTAAATAATTTATGAATTAATCATTAATATCAGAAAAAAATCTAATAGAATTGATTAAATAAATTTTATCTAAAAAATATCAATCAATCACATCATTTGCCGGTAATTGAAAGTATGTGTGAACCCTTGGATCTACCTAGATATGTTTCTGCCTATTTCAAATTTTTTCCTCGAGATATGCATCATAATATTTAATTTTTCTATACTCTATTCTAGGAAGTGTTTTGATCAATTTATCTTTAGATTATCATTGTTTATTTCTTTTACAAAACCTACTTCTTTTTAATTATTTTTTATCTTTAATAATTAGATATTTAGAAAAGCTCATGCCTTAAATGCAATGAGATTGTTTAGAAGTGCAAAAATAATTAGTTTTAAATAATGATATGTGTCAAAAAGAGACTTCTAATTGAATTTTACATATATAGAAATGAAATCGAAATACAAAAATACTTTTAAAAGTGCAATCAACCTTTTGAAGGTAATTGAATCAATGAAAAAATGATAATGTTATTTGAAGAACATATTGAAAAAATTTCCAAAAGATTATTATTTTAGCTTTTATGAAACAATTTAGATCGACTATGAAATATAAGCAAAAAAACATTTATTTACTAATGTTCGTGCGTGAATTTATTTGATAATAACTCAAAAGATCAGGATATTTACATTAAGCAAATATGTGTATGCCCATGAGTTTTGTTGAGAGCAAAAACTAAAATTTTCTTTATAATTTTTTCGAGTGAACAAGGTTAATTTAAGTTAGGAGTTTGGGATAGAACGAGTTGTTCATTATTGTAGTGTGGATTTAAAAAAGAAAAGAAAAAAAGTCCGTGTAAACTAAATAAAATGTCATATCATATTCTACTTTCAATTATTACTAGTTATGAAGAGATATAAACAAAGTTAAGTACCTTTTATTACAAACAAAAAATAATTTTATTAGATAATTATCCACCCCAAACCCGCACAAATCTTTCCCTCCAATTTCAAAACCCTTGTAGCTGTCAAAAGTCTCAGCAAACCTCCAAAGAAAAATTACAATTCATTCTCTCAGTTCTCTAATTTCCTTCGACGTCCAAACATCTACAAAGGAAAGGCACCAAAAAAATTCAGATTTAATCTCCAAATTAAAAAAAAAACCTTGTATATCGTTATTTTCTTGACTCAATGGAAAATATCATTCCAGAGAATCAGAAAACTCCAAAATTCGAAGAAACTGAGAGAAATAAAGTTAATTTTTCTTTGGTAAAAATGAAGGTTGAAGAATAAGAAGAAGAAAAAGAAGCGGAGGAGGAAGAAAAGAATTTTAAAGAAGAAGAAGAAGAAAAAGAAGAGCAGGAGGAAGAAAAGAATCTTAGAGAAGAAGAAGAAGAAAAGGAAGAGGATGGGGAAGAAAAAAATATTAGGTTTGGATGAATGGTCACTTGTTAGGGTTGAATCTGATTTGTTGATGACTCATGTTGATTCTACTTCAATGGATTGTATTGCTTCCTCTGGTAGAAGTAAAATCTCATCTTCAGATTGGCCGAAGTTGTCTTCATTGACAATTGAGCCCAGTAACTCAAATGAGCCAATTTACTCAGTCACTTCCTCAAGTGAGCTCGAGAATTGCAAAGAGTTAGTTGATGAAATTAATCCTATTGTGAATAAGCCTTTTCAAATAGTGGTATGATTTTAATTTTTAACCTACTTTAAGTTATACAGCTTATAAGTGTAGACTTTTTTTTTTATAAAAAAATAACATCTTAATTCTTAATCAATCAATTGGCACAGCCTAGCCAAGATCTTTCAAGTGATACAATTTTAGCCTATTTTGATGACTTGATTGATCAACTATGTAGTGAAAAGTTGATAGGGTAGGGTCTAACAACTTTTCAGCTCCTTCAATTGATACAATTTACAATTTAACCTATTGTTATGACTTCTTAATGAATCAGCTATGTAGCAGAATAGCATGGGGTAACCACTTTTAAGCTCTTTTACCTTTTAATTTATAAAATATCCACTTTTAGCATGGTTAACAAACATTATTTGATATATATTGAGATGTCATACATTTCTAAACAATTTCTCTAAAGTAGGGTTAAGGCCTGCATACACACTATCCTATCTTGTGGAGGAGTTTTTGTTGATGTTGTTTTATTGAGAGGCCATATATATGAGAAATCTCATAATTCTGCTATAGTTAAGACTATTTCAATTTGATATATAATAATTTGTCTTTTAAGGTAAATGAAGGGTTTTTTGAGTGTATTCTATTAATTGTTTTTTTTTTGTGCTGATATTATTGGCTTTTTTCAGGGTATTGGAATGTATAACTTAGGCAACAATGCTTTCTGAATGCTGTTATACAATGTTGCATGCACACAACGGTGTTGCTTCAGCTCCTTTCATCAATCGATCATGTATCTCCATGTTATAGTAATGATCAACTTAGAATTTTACTTTAATTTGATCTCTTATGAGTGACTTTTAACTTAACTGATAATCATTTCTTGTTGCAGAATGCGTGAAATATGGATTCTGTGTGGTTTGCATGTTCCGAGAGCTCATTGACTATTCAATGTTTTATGGGCGGCATTTTGTCATTCCATGGAAACTTGTAGATAAATTGAGCAGTATCCTTTCTTACATCTTATTTATTATGTTTAACTAGATATCCTCCATCTCACGCGCACACACACATGGAGACAGGCGGGTTTTTATCTTGATAGTTTGTTGTTTACGCTTAAAAGTGGGATATAACAAGTTTTTCTCAAATTAAATGGAATTGAGATTCTTGCTAAAATTGGATTAGATCTAGGTATTTGTTTATTTCCTTATGAAGTTTACTTTAATTTTATAGCTAGGTCGAAACAACATCCTCATCAATGGTTGTTTAGTTTTTTCTATAGAGAGGATTTACATATGTAAATAGTGTTGCTACTATTTATCATTTTCAAAGTAGATGAGACGTAGCTAACCAACTTCTAGGAGAGACATAATTGACTGCATTGATCTTGGTAGCTACACCACCCATGAAATTTAAAGAACCTAAAGGAGCATTAGCCATATATTCCACGAAATGTCGTTCCTGCCAAGGTTTTATGTCTTTTTTCAACCTACTCAAGTGTAACCCATTTGGAACCGTTAGGGGCTCTAACCATGGAGCACACAGAACAAGTTGTTCCAACTCGATACCATCAAGAACAGGTTCATCTTCGGAGTATTTTTCCTTTCCAATATTTTCTATTAGAGCTTCCCTCATTCTTTTTATTGAAAATAATGATGTGAATCAGGCTTTAATGAGTTTCTAATATGCAGCGTCAAGAAGTTCCTCTTTCTTGCTCTGAGAAATGCATTATTAAAACTAGGTTAGAACGACAAGCAACTCTAGATTCGGGGGCTCTTGCTACAGCCGAACACGAGGGAAGGGTTGTTTATACCAATACTAACAAGATTCCTTTAGCAGGTAATGGAGCTATTCTAAGCATTTCATTAGTTATATATCAACGTTCCAATAAAAATACTTGTATGCATCAAAAACTTTGGGTACCTCGGGGTAAATGCATTAAAAAGGAACAAATTTTAGTGGATGGTGCTGCTATAGTTGGTGGTGAACTTGCTTTGGGGAAAAACTTATTAGTAGCTTATATGTCGTGGGAGGATTACAATTTTGAAGATGCAGTACTTATTAGCGAGCGTTTGGTATATGAAGATATTTATTCTTCTTTCCACATACTGAAATATGAAATTCATACACATGTGATAAGCCAGGGGCCTGAACTCTTTGAGGACAATTGTAAAATGAATGATACTTTTTTGTTATAGTAGTAGAAATTATAACTTTTTGTGATTAATTGTGTGCTTTGTGCATCTGTGTCATCTTTATACCTTATATTTCTGTGTTCCTTAACTTTGCGAAAATATCAGTGTTTTCACCTGATTTCCGTTGGAAACAACAAGAAGATGCACATGAATTCCTACAATGCTTTCTCAATAAACTCGAATGTTGTTGTAACAATTTGGATCCAAAAGACACGGCACCTGTTAACATTGTGAAGGAGTCCTTTGGTAGTCGCCTTGTGAGCAAGGTAAGCATACAAGAATACTATATTATATTTATTTTGTATTGAAGATCTTATTGAAAATACTCCATCATCACAAGCATGAACATCATCACGAATACATAAACTTCATCACAAATACGTACCATCACGAACACGAACCCTTCATTATGAACACTTGTAAGGAATTCACATAACTTGAGGCATGTCAAAAGACACTGTCCTTTAGGATATTATACCCAGCATGGGGTGTATCCCCAGTATTCAAGAAACTCTTCTAGTATAAACCAGAAACTAATAAAGATTTAAAAGAGAAACAAATCTAGCATATTATACTAAGGATTATCATTCAACTCTTACCCAAAAGGAGGAGTTTGTTCTCTGTATTTTGTCTTGATCTCTTTACTCATGTTGTTTTCATTTCTTTGAATTGCTATGTAATGCATTTACTTGAGCTGAGGGTTTATTGAAACATCCGCTGTACCTCCCAAGACAGGAGAAAGGTCTGCGTACACTCTTTTCTCCTTAGACCCCACTTGTGGGATTCTTACACTCGATATGTTATTGTTATTACATGTTTGTTCTATGTATGTGTAGCTTGCAAATATGGAATCTATATTGTTCATTATTTTTATTTCTCAATGTGCAGTTTCGCTGTTATGTTTGTGGTCATTTCTCTGCTAGACACGAGTCTCAAATTGACGTAAGCTTGGAGATTGATGATGTTGACAGTGTGTCAGCAGCACTGGAGTCTTTCACGAGAATCGAAAGACTAGAATATTTTTGTGAAAGATGCAACATACAGGTGCAAGCTGAGAAGCAACTGCTAATAGATCAGGCCCCTTCTGTTGCTGTCCTTCATTTGAAGAGATTTAAAAATGATAGGATAGTCGTTCAGAAGGTTGAGAAACATGTCTAATTTCCTCTGGAATTGGACTTGCTTTTTTATATGAACGAAACTCATAATATGAGTATATTTTACGTACCTTTATTTTTTGTTAGCAGTTACATGATGTTGTACGCTTTAACATTTCCCTTTTCTCAACAGGAAGAAATGAAATACGACCTCTATGCAGTTATAGTGCATGCAGGGGTTTCACTCTCTTCAGGACACTATTACAGCTTCATTCATTATGCTCCAAATGAATGGTACAAATATGATGACGAGCAGGTATGGAGAATAGTAGAATTTACTTTAAAACATTTTGAATTTACGATAACTTACTTGATAATTTGTCTGATTTGTCATAGGTTCTTCATGTTCACGAAGATGTTGTTTTGGCAGAGAAGACATATATTATGTTTTATGCAAAGACAGGCACTCCGTGGTTTTCAGATTATATTCAAATCCACAAGCCCTTCGTAGATCTGCCCATAATCAACACATCTCTGTGCATTTCAAAAATCATGCTCTCGATGGTGCTGCAGACGAGACAACTCCTAAGCCCGAACTCGATAGTGAATCAAAGGAAACTTTGAAAACGTTGTCTACTCCAGGACCAGACCTCACTTGTAGGATTATAGTAAGTTAATTATTTGTTCTTGTTACTGTTATTTGAAGAGTATTTTGAGTGAAATAGTGGTTTACTCGCACAAATTCAACTAGTCCTTTTTTTCAAAAGTAAAATATATGTTCAAAATAATAACACAACATCCTAGATAAAGCTCATTTTTACTCTGAACACATAATATTTTTTTAACTTCAATCAAATAATGTTCAAACACCTACTAAAATTTTCTTTTATAACATTAGAAGATCAGGCTATCACAAAGATCAATTGCAGGAGGAGGAAATAAAGTAGGCATATTCTCTAATTGAGGAAAGAATGCCGCGATCAAAAGATGGTGAATTCCTGGATGCATTGCATGGCGGCTCACACAGTGAAAATTCTCTAATTGAGGAAAGAATGCCGCGATCAAAAGATGGTGAATTCATGGATGCATTGCATGTTGTATGAATGATAAGAAGAGGAAGATGGAAGATTCTCCGAGTAGAGACGATACAAGTTCAGGTAGCAGCAAGAGCAAAAAAATGAGTAGTTTTTACTCTAAAAATTTTGAATAGTCTTTTTGATGAAATGCTTCAGTCTCGATAGGCAAATTTAAAATTTTAAGTTTATAGATTTAAAAATAGAAACGATATCTTATTACATTTTGAATAAATTATTTATAGTTCCACTTATTCGTGACCTCTTTTCTATCGTCTTATTGTCCTCTTCAATTCTAATCTTATGATGAGATCTTCAACAGTCATCTCCTTCCTTTTATGCTGTAAGTAATTTTTGAAATTCTTCCAAAGAGAAGGTAACTTCTTAATTGTAGTAGCCACTTGAAAAACATCATTCACAGCAAATCCTACATATAAGATTATGTGAGTATTAAGAACAATTTTAAAATGTTCAACACAAGAATTATATAAATTATACCTTTGGCAAGGAGATCATGGAGTATAACCTGCAACCATCTAGTAGTCATGGAATCTGCCACAATAAATTTTCATTCCGACATCTTTTTTTTTTATACTTCTTTTTCAAAGCATCTCGGAGTTTTTTTGAAGTCTCCATACTACTGTACACTGTATACAGATCATTTTACAAACCGCTCAAAATGTAGTTCTTACATACAAAAATTTGAGTGCTTCCAAGCTTCTGTCACTAAGAGTCATTTATCATCTGGAGTTATCTTAGACAGAAACATTCTCACTAATGAACCTCTGCAAACTTAAGGTAGTCAAATAAAAGAATCTTTTGCTACCACCTTTCGAAACCAAAACTAGTAAAATTTGTAAATTTTTCATCGGTGGAATTGTAGGGGCAACATTTGAACGATTTGGAGATGCAGTTGATGTTGCTGCAACATTCAACATTCCATCATTGACTTCATTTAGATTGGTCATTTTTTTCGTCACAAGTAGACAGTCCATTTAGCATGTAGAATACTATCAATACATACAGATATTTTTATACAACTTATTTCTAGTTAACGATGAAGTTTTGTAGCTTTCAAATCATCAACCAAATGAATTTGAATGATGAAGTTTTTTATAACTTCAAATCAGTTTCAAACTCAACCAGAATAGAAACACAAAAGGCTCTAATCTCTAGAAACCAAAACTCAAAAATAAAAAAAATATAGGAATGGGAAAAATAAATTAAATTTAAATTTCTTAAGCTTGTTAGTTCCTTAAATAAAACAGTAGTGCACAAACAGTAAAATATCAAATGAGAAAGATTTATTCCGGCGACATGAAAATCCCTGCAATTCTACTTCTACTTATCACTCTAATTCTCAATCCGATTGTTTCAGTTGCTGATTCCGCTTATCTGCCGCCATATGGTGTTGAAACGACAACCTCATTTCAACTTTAAGCAAAACGTGCCTTGTTGATGAAGAACGTGGAGGAAGAAAATAGATGGAATGCAGGTGAGCTTTAGTTGTCTTTTTAAGCGAGTTGCGGCGTTCAAAAAGAGGAACTATATTGTTGTGTGGTTGAAGAACAGGGCGGCCGTTCTAGGGAAAAAAATCTGAGAAGAAAAGTAACAATAAATGGAGAGAAAAATTTAAAGTAAATTGTTAACCATGGTTTAGATTCTTCAGTTAGCTAAATAAATCTGGTCCATTGAATGATAAATGAGACACGTGTCAATATTTTAGAATAGCACCGGAGGAACTGGAGGTGATCTTCCCTGGAGGGGAGCCGAGTCCATACAAAATTCACTTCTGTCCTTAAAAAATTTAATCCCCTTAGTGTACCCAAAGTTATGAATTATTTTCTCCTAGGATATGATGGTTAACAATTAAAGAAATAGTGGTATCTCAAACTTCAATAACTCTGACAAACTCAAAGAATAACAATGAAATCACACAAAAACTCTATTTTATTTTTGAGAAAATATATGTAGAAGAAGAAGAGAAAAAAATTGATGTCTAAAATTGAGAGGAAACCTCTCTATTTATAGCAGCAACTATAAACCTCTGTAAACTTAAAGTAGTCAAATAAAAGAACATCTTTTGCTGTCACCTTTTGAATCAACACCAGTAAACTTTACAGGATTTTTAGTCGGTACAACATTTGAACAATTTGGAGGTGCAGTAGATGTTGCTAAACGTTTATCGTTCCAGAATTGACTTCACTTAGATTGGTCATTTATTCTGTCACAAGTAGACATACACTTTAGTATGTAGAATATTAACAATATAGAGAATTTTTTTGTACAACTTATTTCTAGTTAACGATGAAGTTTTATATCTTTCAAAGTGTCAACATAATGAATTTGAATAATGAAGTTTTTTATAACTTCAAATCAATTTCAAACTCAAATGGAACAGAATCACAAAAAGCTTTAATCTCCGGAAATTAAAAAAATATAAAATTTAGGAATGGGAAAAAAATTAAATTTAAATTACGTAAGATTTTTGATTCCTTAAATTAAACAGTAGTGCACAAACAATAAAATATCAAATGAGAAAGATTTATTCGAGTCCACGTAATTCACTGTTGTCCTTAAAGAATTTAATTCCCTTAATGTACCCAAGCTTATGGATTATTTTGATTCAGGACAAGAGAGTTAACCGGTACCTCAAACTTCAATAATTGTGGCGAAACATAGAATGACAATGAAATCACAAAAAGATTATATTCTACTTTATTTTTTTAGAAAAAATATATATAGAAGGAGGAGGAGGAAGAAGAGGAGGAAGAAGAAGAAGAAGAAGCAGGATGAAGAAGAAAATATATATAAAAGGAGGAGGAGAAGGAAAATTGATGTCGAAAATTAATAGGAAACCCTTTCTTGTCACGCCCCGGGAGGGTACCTTAGACGTAACTGGCACTCGAAGACTACTGCTAATCCCCAAGAGGACCACCACATCTCATCAGCATTCGTTCAACAAACTCATATGCGGAAGACATAAAGAGAATAATAGTCTATCATTGGGCTGTCACAATCACTATCATATATAAAGAACGAAAGAAGTATCTCAATAGAAAAGAAACGGGAAATACTCAATCCCGACATCAACATTCAGCTGTCTATGTCTACGAAGCCTCTATAACTATCAGCTAGGAAGGTACCATGACAGGTCATGACTATCACAGGCTAATGAAATAAGTCAATATAAATGAAAAGATGAACATGTCCTCCGAAAGCAAGGGAGGACTCATCAAGTCTCTGTAAGAAATCCGTGAACCTCAACGATTAGGCTGCTGAAGTCCTCTGTTTACAAAATCTGCATCATAAAATGATGCAGCGCCAAAAGGATCGTTAATACGTGGAATGTACTATATGTAAAACAGGCTAATATATATATATGACGTCGGATCATCAATCACTCATCGTCAACTCAGACTAAAGGACAAGACTCTATTACCTCACTATCCATCAAGAGATCACACAATCATATCAACCTCAGAGAACTATCAACAAGGAACCTATCTAGGAGTTTCTATAACTGATAACCACTACCTATGAGCTCGACGATGATACAACAAAGAGATGCCACTGCCATATCCGTCCGGTACCTTACCAGGGTACAGATCGAGTCTATTGAGGATCCCAAAAGAAGTCTGTCAAGCCCTCTGCAAGGCAAAAGAAACATCCACTTTCACGGTCCAATCCTCTCCTACGCTGGCCAACTAGTTAATAAGTGCAAGTGGGACTCATTCTTACCCTTTTCGATGCTAATACTTCTCCCAGGACTCAATATGCTCATAAGTCTATCTATGCCGGGCTGGTTATACAGCCAACTCCCCCTCTCAGGCAGGGACCTCATCTCATCTATCATTCTATCAACTCAAGAAGTAAGTTCTACCTTTCAAACTCTATCTCAGTCTCATTTAAACCTCAAGTATATTAACTTTATCTATTTCAGCCATCGCAGTATATACTCATCTCAAGACTCAGACTCCATCAATCATCACATTCAGATAATCAAGGCTCTAGACATTTTCCTAAGTTCATTCTTGAAGTCTTTAGCAGGGAATTCACATGGGATCATTGCATAATTACATAATACATGTAAATAGTTCATTAAAACATGATGATCATCAATTTAACATAAAATATAAGATTTAAAGTAAATTTCAAGAAGCTATTCAAGAACTCAAACTCAAGACCTATCAATTCACAATTTATAACTTAATCTACACTTAGGGCACATGGAAGAACAATTCCATGTTCTGGGTAGCCTTTACATACCTGGGATGAAAAATTTCTAACTTTCCTTCAAGAATTTGCACTATAATGATGAAACCCTCAACTCTCTGTACTTTTCCTCTCTCAGAACTCCCGTTGAAAGTTTAGAAAATAATGAGGTTTTAAACCCTTTTCGCCAAAAATGACCTTTAAATCATGTTTTAAGTCATAAAAGTGGGTTGGGAATACCCAAAATACCTTTCTCGTAATTAAAAGAAAAACTTCAAAAACTGCACTAGTCCGCGCCATGCCAGGGGCATGTTCATCGTACATTTTCGCCCTTTTTGGAAAGTTCAATTCCCATCAAAATATTTTAAAAAACTACAACTGCATCTCCGTGCCCTTCCACGTCGTGCCAGGGGCACAGATTTGCTACTATTTTGTAAAAAATTAGAATTTTGTTTTTCAACTGGATTGCTCTTAAATTGAGTCGAGACCATTTTCTGACTTGATTTTCCACGCTCATCGTAAATCTGGTCTCAAATTTCCTGTCGAAGCTTTGGAAGATGTGTTGCGCGCACGATATATTTTAGGGGTATTTCGGTAATTTTCATGAGATGGTACATCATCTCCCCCTTGGGATCATTCATCCCCGAAGATGAGTAAAGGTCAAATAGAATCATAAATAACCCCAGAACCCATCTCATTCCTCCCTCGGAAACACTCGAACTCTTAACTATCCATCACCTATCTATCTCTGTCTTAGGCTCGAGAATAGAACAAGATAAATGCATCAACTCAATGAAAGGAGACATTAATAACATTAAGGATAAGGATATTTACCTTCAACATCATTATCATTAAGCATGAATAGGTGCGGGTATTTGAGTTTCATCGCTTCCTCAGCTTCCCACATAGCTTCCTCAACAAATTGATTCCTCTATAGGACTTTAATGGAGGCTGTCTCTTTGTTCCTCAGCCTACGAACCTGTCGGTCAAGGATCTGGACTGGGATTTCTTCGTAAGATAGACTATCCTTCACTCCTATACTCCCCACAGGAATTGCTAAGACAGGATCTCCTAAACACTTCTTCAACATTAACACATGGAACACTAGGTGAACTCCATCTAGCTCAGAAGCTAAGTCTAGCTCATAAGAAACCTTCCCAATCCTTCTTACGATCTAGTATGGTCCGATATAACGTGGACTCAACTTCCCCTTCTTATAAAATCTCATGACACCCTTCACAGGTGACACTTTCAAGTATACCCAATCATCTATCTCAATCTCCAAGTCCCTTCTCCTCACATTGGTATATGACTTCTGATGACTTTGGGCTGTCTTCAACCTTTCTTTGATGGCTTTCACCTTCTCCATAGACTGGTGTACGAGATCTGATCCAATTAACTCAGCTTTCCCAACCTTGAACCAACCAATCGGTGATCTATACCGCCTCTCATATAATGTCTCATAAGGGGCCATCTGAATGCTGGCATGATAGCTATTAATGTATGCGAACTCAATCAATGGTAGGTGATCATCCCAATTTCCTTTGAAGTCGATAATACATGCTCTTTACATATCCTCCAAAGTTTGTATGGTGGGATCTGCCTGTCCATTTATGAGAGGATGAAAGGCTATGCTCAGATTCACCTTCGTACCCAATCCCTTCTAGAAAGATCTCCAAAATCAAGAGGTGAATTGAGCCCCTCTATCCGAGATGATAGACAAGGGAACCCAATGCAACCTCACAATCTCCCAAATGTATAGTTGGGCATGTTCCTCAGCTGTATTAGTTGTCTTAACCGCCAAGAAGTGGGTTGATTTCACATACTATCAATCACCCAAATCGAATCATGCTGCTTTTGTGATCTTGGTAAGCCAGTGATGAAATCCATATTGATCATCTCCTACTTCCATTTTGGAATGTTAAAGTGTTCTAAGCTAACCCACATGGTTTCTAATTTCAACCTTAAACTGTTGACAGTTGGGCCACTTAGATACAAATTCAGCAATGTCTTTCTTCATCCCATCCCACCAATATACTTCCCTCAAGTCGTGGTATAGTTTAGTAGAACTGGGGTAAATGAAGTATCTAGAGCTATGAGCTTCGGGCATAATCCTATTTCAAACGCCGTCAACATCGGGCATACACAGTCGTCCTTGATACCTCAGCACCTCATCTCCCTCTTTGGAGAAAACCATCACCTTCTGCTTGTGAATCGCTTCTTTCAACTGGAGCAAGACAGGGTCTTAGTCTTTCTTCTCCTTCACCCCCAACACTAAGGATGAAGCAGAACCATTCTGAACATTGACCCCGCCTTCGTTGTTCTCCTCAAGTTGCACTCCCAGTTGAGCTAATCTATGCACTTCCTTCACTAGTTCTCTCTTTCCTTCCTCCACATGGGCAGTGCTACCCATAGATATCCTGCTAGGAGCATCAGTAATAATGTTAGCCTTACCTAAGTGGTAGAGAATGTTCCTATCATAATCCTTGAGCAACTCCAACCATCTTCTTTGGCGCAGGTTGAGCTCTTTCTAGCTTAACACGTACTGAAAGCTCTTGTGGTCAGTAAACATGTCCACATGCACCCTATAGAAATAGTGATGCCGAGTCTTAAGTGCAAATACCACTGCTGCCAACTCGAGATCATGAGTCAAATAATTTTTCTCATGCATCTTAAGCTATCTAGAGGCATAAGCTATCACCTTCCCTCTCTGAATAAGCACACAACCTAAACCAACTCTGGATGCATCATAGTATATCACAAAGTCTCCTGTCCTATCGAGAAAGGTCATCACTGGTGTTGTAGTCAATCTTGTCTTCAACTCCTGAAAACTCTTTTCACATGCTCAGACCACTGAAACTTGGCCTTCTTTTGAGTCAGGTTAGTCAATGGGGTTGACAGAGAAGAGAAACCTTCAACAAATCTGTCATAGTAGCCTGCTAAACCTAAGAAGCTTCTTATCTCTATTGGAGAAGTTGGTCTTGGCCAGTTCTTAACCACTTCAATCTTCTGAGTATCCACCGAAATACCTTCTCCTGAAACAACATAGCCCAAGAAAGCCACGGACTTGAGCCAAAACTCACACTTTTAGAATTTTGTATATAACTCATGATCTTTGAGTGTTTGTAAAACCACTCTAAGGTGATTAGCATGCTCCTCTTCATCCTTAGAATATACCAGAATATCATCAATAAACACAATCACGAATATATCAAGATATGGTCAGAATACTATGTTCATCAAGTCCATGAAGGTTGCGGGTTCATTTGTCAACTCGAATGACATAATCAAGAACTCAAAGTGGCCATACCATGTCCTGAAGGTTGTCTTTGGTATGTCACCTTCCCTCAACTTCAACTGATGATAACCCGATCAAAGGTCTATCTTGGAAAACACGTAGCACCCTAAAGTTGGTCAAATAGATCATCTATCCTGGGAAGAGGATATTTGTTCTTTATAGTAAGGGGCGCCTGTGGGACCTCAGTAGTCTCAAATAGATCATCTATCCTGGGAAGAGGATATTTGTTCTTTATAGTGACCTTGTTCAGCTGTCAGTAATATATACACATTCTGAGAGACCCATCTTTCTTACACATGAATAGGACAGTAACACCCCAAGGTGAGAAACTAGGCCTTGTGAAAACTTACTCTAACAAGTCTTTCAACTGTTCTTTCAATTCTTTCAACTCTGCAAAGGCTATTTTATAAGGTGGAATTGAAATGGGTTTGGTCTTAGGAAGAACCTCGATCCCAAAGTCAATCTCCCTATCAAGAGGGACTCCGAGAAAAGCATCAGGAAACACCTCAGGAAACTCATTAACGATAGGGACTGACTCAAGAATAGCAGGTTCAATATCATCAGATTTAACTCTAACAAGGTGGTAAATACAACCTTTGGAAATCAACTTTCTAGCTCTACGATAAGAAATAAATTTGCCCTTTGGGCAACATTACTCCCTCTCCACTCCAAAATACGCTCATCAGGAAATTAGAACTTAACAATCCGAGTTCTATAATCAACAGAAGCATAATAGGGGTGAAGCCAATCCATGCCCATTATTACATCGAAATCAACCATCTCCATCTCTACCAAGTCAGCTAAGGTGTCTTTATGATAAAACTACACATTCCCTGTAGACTTTCTCAGCTAAGATAGACTCACCAGTAGGAGTAGAAACAACAAAAGGCTCAAGCAAATACTCTGGAAGAACCTCAAACTTACTAGCCATATAAGGGGTCACAAAAGACAAGGTGGCACCCAAATCAATTAATTCATAACACTCAAAGGTAAAGACTCAAAGCATAACCGTAACCACGTTTGGTGCAACCTCCTGGTCCTGTCAATTACCTATAGCATAAAGGGAGTTTCTCTTGCCTCCTGTACCAATAGTAGCACCTCTCTGCTGATTGACCGCTAGAGTAGTAGCAGATGACTGGGGTCTGCTGCTCCTCTCACCTCGTCTTCTCTTGGGACCTTCATAGATGAAGTGACCAGCCTGTCCACATAGATAACAAACATCTCTTCCCACACGACACTCTCCCTGATAAAGCTTAGCCACAAGGTGTCTTTCCCCTCATTTCTTGGGTCATACTGGCCTGAGATTGGGCACTCGGAGCCCTGAAATTCTAATAACCAGGAGTTTTTCTATCATACCTATTTGGCTAAATGGGCGCACTCGCTACAGACATTGCAAGATCAGATGATCTCCTCTGAAAGTAGCACTTGTTGCCCTTATTCTGTCCTTACGTGCTAGGCTCATTTCCTACTGATTTCGTCTTCCTGCTCATCTGCTCTTCTCTATCTTTCTTCTTATCCTCCTTTGTTTGCTGGGCATACACTATACGTCTAGCAATGTCCATGCTCGAAATTAGTAAGGCAACCTTACACTCTTTTTGCACATGTCTACCCAGATCAGACATAAATTTCCTCATCCTCGTCCTTATGTCCTTCACCATCTCTGGAGCATACTTGGACAGTTTAATGAATTTGAGGCTGTACTCTTTCACGGTAATCCCTCCTTATTTTAGATTCATGAACTGGTCTACCTTTATCTCCCTCAACTCTTGAGAAAATAAGTGATCAAGAAAGGCTGTCTCAAACTCCTCCTAGGCTGCAGGCTTCGCACTCTCACCTCTACTCTCCTCCCATTAATTATACCATACATTAGCAACATCCTTCAGTTGGTAGGAGGCAAGCTCGTCTCTCTCAATCTCATCAGCATGCATCGCCTTCTGAACCTTATACATCTCATCGATGAAGTTCTATGGGTCCTCTTCCACCTTCTACCCCATATACACTGGTGAGTTCATCCTCAAAATGTCCCTAAGTCGGGTTGCAGCCGAGGACTCCTGTGAGCTAGAGCTAGGAGCTTAGGAACCCTCACTGTTTCCCTGGGAGGCCACCAATTGTGTTAGCAACGTGATGGCTTCCTTAAATTCTACCTCAGTAGTCAGAGCTGGCTGGGGCTGAGCAAGGGGCGCCTGTGGGACCTCAGTAGTCCTGGCGGGGCATCCCCATCTCCTAGCCTCAGTCTAAACTAGGGCCTCGGGTTGAGCATTCTTAGGAGCTTGGGCTGGGGCATCTCTCTGTGCATCTGTCCTCTTTGGTGGCATTTTCTATAGGTGTATAATGCACGAGTTTAAATGAGATTTTCATAAAGTTAAGCTCTATCATACGAATCTAGATCATAAAAGAAGGGTAAGACTTCCTAATGTCCTATAGCCTCCTGCTTATGAAGTGCAGTGCATGACACACGCATAAATAAGACTCTCCTAGACAAGGCTTCATAGACTCCCTAGGACACTCAAACTCTGTGCTCTAATATTAATTTTATCACACCTCGAGAGAGTACCCTAGATGTAACTAGCACTCGGAGACTATTGCTAATCACTAAGCGGACCACCTAGTCTCATTAGTATTCGTTCAATAAATGCATATACGGAAGACGTAAAGAGAATAATTGTCTATTAGTGGGCTATCACAATCACTATCATATATAAAGAACGAAAGAAGTATCTCAATAGAAAAGAAACGAGAAATAATCAATCCCAACAACAATATTCCACTGTCTAAGTCTACGAAGCCTCTATATTATTAGCTAGGAAGGTACCATCACAGGCCATGACTACCATAGTCTAATGAAATAAGTCAACATGACTACCATAGTCTAATAAATAAGTCAACATAAATGAAAAGATAAACATGTCCTCCGAAAGCAAGGAAAGACTCACTAAGTCCTTGTAGGAAATCTTTGAACCTCAATGATTAGGCTGCTAAAGTCCTCTATTTACAGAATCTGCATCATAAAATAATACAGCGCCAAAAGAGACGTTAGTACGCTGAATGTACTGTATGTAAAATGGGCTAAAGTAAATAATATATATGACGTCAGATCATCAATTACTCATCCTTAGCTCAGAGTAAAGGACAAGACTCTATCACCTTACTATCCATCAAACATCACACAATCACATTAACCTCAGAGTACTATCAACAAGGAACCTATCTGGGAGTTTTTATAACCGACAACCACCACCTATGAGCTCGGTGATGATACAACAAAGAAATGCTGCTACCATATCCGTCCAGTACTTTGCTGGGGTACAGACGAGTCTGTCGGGGATCCCAAAAGAAGTCTGTCAAGTCCTCTTCGGGCAAAGAAAACATCTGCTTTTATGGTCCAATCCTCTCCTACGCTGGCCACGTAGTTAATGAGGGCGAGTGAGACTCACTCTTACCCTTTTCAGTGCTAAAACTCCACCGATGACTTAATATACTCATAAGTCTATCAATGTCGAGCTAGTTATACATCCAATCCCCCCTTAGGCAAGGACCTCATCTCATCTATCATTCTATCAACTCAAGAAGTAAGTTCTTCCTTTCAAACTCTGTCTCAGTCTCATTTAAACCTCAAGAATATTAACTTCATCTATTTCAGCCATCACAATACTTATCTCAAGACTCAAACTCCATCAATCATCACATTCAAGCAATCAAGGCTCTAGACATTTTTCTAAGTTCATTCTTGGAGTTTTTACTAGGGAATTCATATGGGGTCATTGCATAATTACATAATAATACATGTAAACAGTTCCATTATTCAAGTCTTTAACAGAGAATTTGTACGGGGTTATGGTATAATCACATAATAATACATGTAAACAGTTCATTAAAATATGATGATCATCAATTTAACATAAAATATAAGATTTAAAGATAAATTTCAAGAAAGTATTCAAGAACTTAAACTCAAGACCTATCAACTCACAATTTATAACTTAATCTACACTTTGGGCACATGGAAGAACAATTCCATGTTCTGGGTAGCCTTTACATACCTGGGATGACAAATTTCTAACTTTTCTTCAAGAATTTGCACTGGAATGATGAAACCCTCAACTCTCCGTTCTTATCCTCTCTCAGAATTCTCTTTGAAAGCTTAGAAAATAATGGGTTTTGAACCCTTTTCGCTAAAAACAACCTTTAAATCAATTTTAAGTCTTAGAAATGGGTTAGGAATACTCAAAATACCCTTCCTGTAATTAAAAGAAAAACTTCAAAAACTGATGCACTGGTCCGCGTCACGCCAGGTGTGCGGACCAGTATATTTTTGCCTTTTTTCGAAAAGTTCCATTCCTGTCAAAATTTTGTAAAAAACAACTAGTGCATCTCTACACCCCATCTGCGTTGCGCCAGGGGCGCGAATTTGCTACTGTTTTGCAAAATTTTGGAATTTTACTTTTTGACCCAGTTGCTCTTAAATCTGAGCGAGACCATCTTCTTACTCAATTTTCTGCGCCGATCACAAATCCAGTCTCGGATTTCCCATAGGAGCTTTCGAAGACGCGTTGTGTGCACAATACATTTTAGGGGTGTTTTGATAATTTTCATGGGGTGTTACCTTTTTATTTCTTATCAGTAATGGGTGTGAATTCACCTATTCAGAACAATCTCATCTGTTCATAACAGGTATGACATCTTTTCAGAAAAAAGATGTCTGTTTCGAAGGAACATGTTCTTTCTAAACATTTTCGCATGAAGTTTAAAATTTTGTTAAATTAATTGCTCATAGCGAACTATTCTTTCGCCTTTTACTAAAAAAATATGAATTAATTAATTAATTAATAATTTATAAATTAATATAATTAGTAAATAATTTACGAATTAATCATTAATATCAGGAAAGAATATAATAGAATTGATTAAATAAATTTTATCTAAAAAATATTATCAATCACATCATTTGTCGATAACTAAAAGCATGTGTAAACCCACAGATCTACCCTCAATATGCTTCTGCCTATTTCGAATTTTTTCCTTGAGATATATCATCATAATATTTAATTTTTCTATACTCTATTCTAGGAAGTGTTTTGATCAACTTACCTTTAGATTATTATTATTTATTTCTTTTACAAAACCTACTTCTTTTTAGTTATTTTTTTATCTTTAATAATTAGATATTTAGAAAAGCTCATGTCTTAAATGCAATGAAATTGTTTAGAAGTGCAAAAATAATCGGTTTTAAATAATGGTATGTACGAAAAAAGAAAAGACTTCTAATTGAATTTTACATATGTAGAAATGAAATAGAATATCATGCCCCGGGAGGATACCCTAGATGTGACTGACACTCGGAGACTATTGCTAGCCCCCAAGTGGACTACCTAGTCTCATTTGCCTTCATTCAGTCAATTCATCAGCGGAAGGAATTAATATAATAATAGTAATACAATTCTATCTGTGGGCTCAATACTATCAATATTAATCTATCATAGAAGAATAGAATACCAAACAAAAATCTGAATGTAAAGAAAGTAGAGGAAAGAAACCCCAATATCAACATCAACATCTACGTCTATGAAGACTCTATATTATAGTTTGAGACGACATCATGACAGGCCATGGCTACCAAAATCAAGTAAAAGACTGCCCAACAGGAAAATAAACATCATCCGAATGCAGGGGAGGACTCACCACTATCTGGAATAAAGTGCTCTGAACCTCTATGATCGGGCTACTGCAGTTCTCGGTCTATCGAATCTGCATCTTAAAATAATATAGTGCTAGAGGGGCGTTAGTGCATGGAATGTACTGTATGTAAAATGAGCTAAGGAAAAATAAAACAATATAACCATCACTCCTCAATCACTCAGCCTCACCTCAGATAAAGGACAAGACTCTATCACCTCACTATCTATCAATATCAAACAATTACATCACCTCAGAGTTCTATCATCATGAAACCTGTCTAAGAGTTTCTATAGCCGACAACTACTACCTATGAGCCGGTAGTAATACAACGAAGAGATGTCATTGCCACATTCGTCCAGTACCTTGCAGGGGTAAAAGATGAGTTCGTCAGTGGATCCAAAAGTCTGTCAAGTCCTCTTTTGGGATAAAGGAAACATCCGTATTCACGGTCCAATCTTCTCCTGTGCTGGCCACATAGTTAATGGGTACGAATGGGACTTACTCTTACCCATTTCTGTGCTAATACTCCTCCTAGGACTCAATATACTCATAAATCTATCAATCCATCAAGAAACTCTCATCACCCAACCCCTACGGGCAAGACTATCTTTCAAATTCAAGAGAATATATTCATTCAACTCTATCAGTACTAATTTCAACTATCACAATCACCAACACACTCTCCTCAACACTCAAACTCAGTCAGACATCACATTTAGACATTCAAGGCTCTAGACATCCCCGTAAGTTCATCATTCAGGTGTTTACAGAGAGAATAAGAGTTTAATCATAATAACATAAATATGTAAGCATGATGATCATCAATTTAGGATATGAAAATATAGTTTAAAGAATATATTGATGAACTCAAGATAATATCCAAGAATTTAATGTAAATATTCAAAAAATATCAAGAAATTATAATTCAAAACTTCTAGACATTTATTTTTCATTCTAACTCTACATTGGCACATGAAAGGATAGTCCCATGCTTTTGGATAGCCTTTACATACCTGGAAATAGAGATTCTTCAAAGAAATTGGAAGATCTCTTGAAAAACCCTTGAGTTCTCTCCTCTTCTTTTCTCAGACTTATGTAAAAATACTTAGAAAAATTTATGGGTTTGAACCGTTTATGCATGAAATACCATTTCAGAAATAGTTTTGGGGATATTAAAATATATTGGGAAGGACAAAATTTTCCTTCCCGAATTAAAAGAAAATTTTTTTTCTGAACACAGGTGCGCATCGCGTTGGGGCGCGCACTAGTGTTTTGGTGTATTTTTACGCTAGTTCGATTCCCTTCAAAAACAAAAGAAAAACTTAAGTGTTGCTCCGCGCCCCTAGCGCATCGCAAAGGGGATGCGAAGAACACACTGATTCTATCCAAAATTGGACATTTTGAAAATCGACCCGGCTTGTTTTAAGTTAGCTCGAGACCATTTTCTCATTCAATTTTTTGCGCTGATCGCAAA
>DF357977.1:53595-80445 GCA_000787875.1 Solanum virginianum | reverse complement strand
GAATTTTAAAATTCCGAGTTTATAGATTTAAAAATAAAAAAGATATCTTATTAGATTTTGAATAAATTATTTATAGTTGCACTTATTCGTGACCTCTTTTCTATCGTCTTATTGTCTTCTTCAATTCTCAATCTTATGATGAGATCTTCAGCAATCATCGCTTTCCATTTATGCTTTAAGTGATTTTTCAAATTCTTCCAAAGCGAAGGTAACTTCTTAATTGTAGCAGCCACTTGAAAAGCATCATTCACAGCAAATCCTACATATAAGATTATGTGAGTATTAAGAACAACTTTAAAATGTCCAACACAAGTATTATGCAAAATTATACCTTTGGCAAGGAGATCATGGACTATAACATGCAACCATCTTGTAGTCATGGAATCTGCCACAATAAATTCTCATTCCGGCATCTTTTGTTTTATACTTTTGTTTCAAAGCACCTCGGTGTTTCTTTGAAGTCTCCATACTACTGTACACATTATACAGATCATCTTACGAACCGCTCAAAATGTAGTTCTTATGAGTGCTTCCAAGCTTCTGTCACTAAGAGTCGTTCATCATTTGGAGTTCCCTGAGACAGAATAGGACATTCTCTCTAATGAACCTCGGCAAACTTAAGGTAGTCAAATAAAAGAACATCTTTTGCTACCACCTTTTGAAATCAAAACTAGTAAAATTTGCAAATTTTTCGATCGACTCCATGGTTTGCAGATTATATTCAAATCCACAAGCCCTTCGTAGATCTTCCTATAATCAACACCTCTCCAATTTGCAAATTTTTCGATCGGTGGAATTGTAGGGGCAACATTTGAACGATTTGGAGGTGCAGTAGATGTTGTTGCAACATTCATCGTTCCAGCATTGACTTCACTTAGATTGATCATTTTTCTGTCACAAGTAGATAGACAATTTAGCATATAGAATACTATCACTACAAACAGATATTTTTATAAAACTTGTTTCTATGTAATGATGAAGTTTTATGTCTTTCATATCGTCAACAAATTAATGAATTTGAATGATGAATTTTTTTATAACTTCAAATCAGTTTCAAACTCAAGCGTACTAGAAGCACAAAAGGCTCTAATATCCAGAAACCAAAACTCAAAAAAATAATAATATAGGAATGGGAAAAATAAATTAAATTTAAATTTCTTATGCTTGTTAGTTCCTTAAATAAAACAGTAGCGCACAAACAATAAAATATCAAATGAGAAAGATTTATTCGAGCACACAAAATACAATGTGTGTCCTTAAAAAAATTTAATCCCCTTAGTGTACCCAAAGAGATGAATTATTTCCTCCTAAGATATGATGGTTAACCATTAAAAAAATAGCGGTACCTCTAACTTTAATATCTCCGGCAAAGTCAAAGAACAATAATGAAATCATACAAAACTTTATCTTATTTTTGAGAAAATATATGTAGAAGAAGAAGAGAAAAAAATTGATGTCAAAAATTGAGAGGAAGCCTCTCTATTTATAGCCAACAATGAGTGCTTCCAAGCTTCAGTCACTAAGAGTCATTCATGTCTGGAGTTCGCTCAAAGAGAATAGGACATTCTCAATAATGAACCTTTGGAAACTTAAGGTAGTCAAATAAAAGGACAGCAAATCTGGAGTTCGCTCAAAGAGAATAGGACATTCTCAATAATGAACCTTTGGAAACTTAAGGTAGTCAAATAAAAGGACAGCAAATCTGGAGTTCGCTCAAAGAGAATAGGACATTCTCAATAATGAACCTTTGGAAACTTAAGGTAGTCAAATAAAAGGACAGCAAATCTGGAGTTCGCTCAAAGAGAATAGGACATTCTCAATAATGAACCTTTGGAAACTTAAGGTAGTCAAATAAAAGAACATCTTTTGCTGTCACCTTTTGAAATCAACACCAGTAAATGTTGCAGGCTTTTTAGTCGCTACAACATTTGAACAATTTGGAGGTGCAGTAGATGTTACTACAACATTCATCGTTCCAGCATTGACTTCACTTAGATTGTTCATTTATTTGGTCACAAGTAGACAAACAATTTAGTATGTAGTATGTTAACAATACAAACACATTTTTTTATACAACTTGTTTCTAGTTAACGATGAATTTTTATATCTTTCAAAGTGTCAACAGAAAATTAAATGATGAAGTTATTTATAACTTCAAATCAATTTCAAACTCAAATGGAATAGAAGCACAAAAAGCTCTAATCTCCAGAAATCAAAACTCAAAAATAAAAAATTATAGGAATGGGAAAACAAATTAAATTTAAATTCCATTATCTTGTTAGTTCCTTAAATCAAACAGTAGGGCACAAACAGTAAAATATCAAACGAGAAAGATTTATTCGAGTCCACATAATTCACTGTATATGCTTAAAGAATTTAATCCTAATGTACCCAAAGTTATGGATTATTTTCTCTCAAGATAAGACAGTTAACCATTAAAGAAATTGCGACACCTCAAACTTCAATAACTATGGCGAATCAAAGAACAACAATGAAATCACACAAAGATTCTACTTTAGTTTTGAGAAAAAATATATATAGAAGGAGGAGGAGGAAGAAGAAGCAAGAGGAAGAAGAAGGAGGGGGAGGAGAAGGAATATTGATGTCAAATATTTAGAGGAAGCCTCTCTATTTATTACCAGTAATGGATGCGAATTCACCTGTTCAAAAAATTTCATCTATTCAGAGTAGTCATGACATCTTTTGAGAAAGGAAATATCTCTTCAGAAGGAACACATTCTTTCCAAACATTTTCGCGTGAAGTTTAAAATTATGTTAAATTAATTTATTAATTAAATTAATTAATTAATAATTTATAAATTAATATAATTAGTAAATAATTTATGAATTAATCATTAATATAAAAAATCTAATAGAATTGATTAAATAAATTTTATCTAAAAAAGTTATCAATCAATCACATCATTTGCCGATAATTGAAAGTATGTGTGAACCCTCAGATCTACCCTAGATATGCTTCTACCTATTTCTAATTTTTTTCCTCGAGATATGTCATCATAATATTTAATTTTTCTATACTCTATTCTAGGAAGTGTTTTGGTAAATTTACCTTTAGATTATCATTATTTATTTCTTTTACAAAACCTACTTCTTTTTAATTATTCTTTATCTTTAATAATTTGATATTTAGAAAAGCTCATGTCTTAAATGCAATGAAATTATTTCGGAGTGCAAATATAATTGGTTTTAAATAATGGTATGTGTCAAAAAAGAGACTTCTAATTGAATTTTACATATATAGAAATGAAATCGAAATACAAAAATACTTTTAAAAGTGTAATCAACCTTTTGAAGGTAATTGAATCAATGAAAAAATGATAATGTTATTTGTAGAACATCTTGAAAAAATGATACTTTTCAGTTTTTATGAAAAAATTGAGACTATAAAATATAAGCAATAAACATTTATTTACTAATGTTTGTGTGTGAATTTAGTAGATGATAACTCAGAAGGTCAAGATATTTACATTAAGCAAATATGTGCATGCTATGAGTTTTGTTGAGAGTAAAAATTAAAGTTTTCTTCATAATTTTTTTGAGTGAATAGGGTTAACTTAAGTTAGGAGTTTGGGATAGAATGAGTTGTTCATTATTGCAGTGTGGATTGAAAAGAAAAGAAAAAATCTGTATAAATTAAATAAAATATCATATCATATTCTACTTTCAATTATTACTAGGGTAACTTATGAAGAGACATAAAAAAGTTCAGTGCCTTCTTATTACAAACAAAAAATTAACTTTATTAGATAATTATCAACAGGTGAATGACCATTATATCTTATGGAAATAAGATAATATACTAATTTAGATAATCATATTAAATTTCATCACTTTTCTAGTTGGCAAATTTATTTTCTAGGTCTCCCGCCCTCTCCCCCACCCCCACCCCAAACCCCTATAAATCTTTCCCTCACATTTCAAAACCCTCGTAGTTGTAAAAAGTCTCAGCAAACCTCCAAAGAAAAAAAAGTTAAAATCATTCTCTTAAATTCTCTAATTTCCTTCAACGTCCAAACCTCTACAAAGAAATGACACACACACAAAAAAAAAATCCCGATTTAATCTCCAAATAAAAAAAATCCTGTATCTGTTGTTTTACTAATCCCGATCACTCTTTGAATTTTTTTCATAAAATTTTATCCAACAAAATTCCATCGTAAATTCTCTTTGTTTCGTTGTTTTCTTGACAACTACAACATCAACATACCTAGTGGAATCTCACAGGTAGGGTCTAGGAAGGGTAGAATCTAAGCAGACCTTACCACTACCTTGGAATATAGTACAACAACATACCCAGTGGAATCCCACAAGTGGGGTTTGGGGAGAGTAGAAAGTACGCAGACCTTACCACTACCTTGTAGAGGTAGAGAGGCTGTTTCCTGGGAACCCTCGTCTCAAAAACCCATAAGCAGAATAAACTAGATATGAAAGATAGGGAAGGAACAATCAAAATCAAGAAGTCTAGACCATGTTAAAGAAAATGGCCACTAAGGGTACTTAGGGAAGTCTGTCCAATCAAGTGTATTCATTCAAAATACTACAAATCACAACTTCTTATGATTAAGAAAAATATTTAAGTTGTTCGAGTGAGACCTTCAAGAACACTTCACATCTTTCCATTAAATACTTAGTAAAATCATAAAGATCCAGTGTTGAAACTTTGAAAGGGTAAATTAGTCCACCTTTGTGGCGACAACATCCAGGTTGTTGAAAACCAACTCGTCAACAATCTAGCAATATCTTGAAATGGATGGAAGAATACCAAAATTATGAGTAGAGCAGTAAAATACCAAGATTTATGGTTTTGATCCGGCATGTCATTGAGCATTTTCTTAATGCTATTGAAAACCAACTTGTCAACAACTCTTGTGAAATTGTCACGATCCGGACCTAGGGCCTAGATGTGACACGGTGTATGGGAACCCAAGAGTCCCTAAACAAGCCTGAAGATACCAAAACTCACATCATCGGTTTGGAAGCATAATCAACAATCAACACATAGTTCTAAGGGACAGGAAAGTAGGACTTATGCTTGGGGGCAGTTCGGGACTTAGGCTCTTTTCGTCCACATAAGAGCAAGTCACATATCGGTACTTAAAGATGACCAAATACATAACTTAGACTTAACCATAACTTATAGTATATATCGTAAAGAGGTTTACAAGGTGTCCAAAAATGCCTCTACATAGATGGGTCAGGGGCCAAGACATACCCCAGGCTCACCCTCAAGTACAAAGATGAAGAGGAAACATAGATAGATAGGTGGTGGTTCATCCTTGAAAGATAGGACTCACTGAAATCCAAACTAAGCGTCGAACGATGGATGATTAAGGTCCCCGGTCCCTCCATGGTATATAACAAGATGCCATGAAATTCATGATGCATGAAATGCAAATGATGCTCATTTTATAGTGGGGATATGACCTCAACTGACATGAGTAAGACCAAGCGAGCTATTACTTGGAATCCTAATAAATACCCCTCACTGATAAAGAGGTGGTCTACTAGCCAAAGGTAAACTATACTTCACTTTACGGGAACACATCCCATTTCATATGAAGCAACCTTCCTTACAGGAACACATCCCATTTTGGATAAGATTTTCACAAATCACAAATCAAATCATTTCTTCTCCTTAAGGGAACATATCCCATTTTGGAGGCATCTTTCCTTATGGGAACACATCCCATTTCAGAAAGAAACCTATGCTAGGCACATAATTAAAGAAAAGAGAGCACCCCCTTCAATCCATCAGTGCTAAGCCATCATCCCATAAGAATACTTGTAATATACATATACATACTTTCAAAGAGGCAATAGTCATTTTCCAAATCATTTCAATGCACAATTGGGCTTAAAAGCCAAGCACCATTCATAATAATTCATACTCAGGCTCAAATGCCAAAATCATAGTTTCATAGCCATAATACTTATGCATAGGAATATCCCATTCATATACAAAGTGGTGCAAGCACCCAAAATGCTCAAAGAGCCAAAACCAAAGACATATATGCTATGACAATATTCTCATAACCAACATCTTATCAAAATCATATCATAGAACATAATAGGATTAACCATTACATAATTTCTCAAAATAATCTATGTACGTGAATGCATATGCTACAAACAATGAGGGAATGGCATGGGTAATTAAGACCCAATCTAATATAAACATTTATAGTATGAAATTGAAGTGAAAACATAATTAAATCCATAGTGTAATCGCTCATGCATAAATAATTCAAAAAGGGAACATGCGTACTTATAATTTCATAAACCCAAAGTAAACCCTCATATGAGCATCCATAAAGTGAATAAATAATTCAAAAAGGGAACATGCGTACTTATAATTTCATAAACCCAAAGTAAACCCTCATATAATGGTTTAAATCACATTAAAATCATCAAATAAACTCTACCCATGCATCAGTAGAATTTTAGGAATCATAATATTCAAAACCCCAAAATAAAGTAAGCAAAATCCATGTAGGTTGTCTTAAAAATGATTTTGGGTCTCCTTAATTGGAAGAAATCAAGGATCAATCCACATACTAAGCCTTTAAGTTCCTTGAAATTGAGCTGAGAAAGAATGGAAGCTTGAAAGTGGGTCTTGGAATCTAAACTTGTTCTTGAGTTTTCTTGAAATTGGTATTGGGGTCTTGATGGAGGCTCTTGAGAGAATTGAGAGTGTACTTGAGATGAGAGTAATGAGTTTGATCCTTTGGAATAGGGTTTCAATCTTTTGGTGAGGTTAAGATAACATTGGAAGTCTAAAAAGCTCATTGGAGTAATTAAAATTTACAAAAATGCCACTAGTGAACAGATGGAAAATTCGACAAAGTATGGCCTCACTCGAGGCTTGACTGGCCGTATGGTACTCCATGGGTCATGTGGAGTGCCCGTCAAAAGGGACTTAGAAAAATAAATGGGAGTTGGGAACAGAAAACTTTCACGTCTCGTCACTTTGACGGATCACTTCACGGGCCGTGTGATGCTTCACGGCCCATTTAGTTGTTCGTTGCACCACACTTAGGCATGAAAATGTGACCAGGTTACTTCATGCCTAGCTACCATGGAGACCCCACACAACCTATCAAGGGTGCCCGTCGCACCACCCTTAACCAAAATTTCCCCCAAGTCCAACAAGCTTCCCTTGATGTATCTTGTGCCCATCCATACGGTCAGTGGCAAGCCACACGGCCTGTGCCATTGGCCATGTCACCTTCCTTGGTGCCAAAAATGGCCCTTTACAGTCCCAGCTGAGCCAAGTGGCCCGCTGCCCATCAAATGGTCTGTTTGACACCATTGCCCAGGAGGGTCTCACAAAAACAATCATAACTCCTTCGTCTAACATCGGAATGAGATGAAACCAAGTGAATTGCAAAGCTAACTCAAAGGACTTCTAGAAACTTAGGCAAAAAATGGCCTTTTCTATCCCAAGCCATTCAAATGGTTCATCCAAGGTCACACTGCCCATCAAATTATCCTTGTGACATAACTGTACAAGAGGGTCTCACGAAAACGATCATACCTCCTTCGTCCGGCATTGGAATGAGGTGAAACCAAGTGATTTTCAAATCTACCTCAAAAGGTTTTCATTTGACATGTCGTGCGCCACCCAATTCTAAGTGTTATAAAAGTTATGCTCCTTTAAAGTTGACCCTTCTACCAGTACTTATGTCAAACTTAGCCAACAAAAATCCCTTTGATCTTGGCTTGACGTAAGAGGCCTATGACGACCTTAAAAACATACATAAGCATGAAAAATCTTGTTCCTTACAAAAATTATATGAGATAACCCCAGACCAAATTGAACACCAAATAGCCTCTGACATTCGCTTAGTGCTCCCATTCTCCCTGTTGTGCTAACATCTCAATGGTAAAAATCATTCGAGAGAATCAGAAAAATTCATCAGATAATGAAACTCCAAAATCTGAAGAAATTGAGAGAAATTATGTTGATCTTTCTTTAGTGAAAATGAAAATTAAAGAAGAAGAGGAAAAAGAAAAGGAAGTGGAAGAAAAGAATTTTGAAGAAGAAGAAGAAGAAGAAGAGGAGAAAAAGGAGGAAGAGGCAGAAAAGAATTTAGGTTTGGACGAATGGTCACCTATTAGGGTTGAATCTGATTTTTTAATGACTCGTGCTGATTCTGGTTCAATGGATTACATTGCTTCCTCTGGTAGAAGTGAAATTTCATCTTCAGATTGGTCCAAGTTGTCTTCTTTGATAGTTGAGCCCAGTTACTCAAATGAGCTAATTTACTCAGTCATTTCCTTAAGTGAGCCCGGGAATTTCAAAGAGATAGTTGATGAAGTTAACCCTATTATGAATAAGTCTTTTCAAATAGTGGTATGATTCTAACTTTTATCCTCCTTTAAGTTGTAAAAATTATAAATCTAGACCTTTTTTCTGAGTCAGTATAGTCAAAGGTGCAGATAGGGATTATCAACAAACCTTTAATAATAGCCAGCCAATCCCAGAAAATTCCTTATCTCGATTGGTGAGGTTGGTCTTGGCCAATGCTTAATTGCCTCGATCTTTTAGGTGTCTACCCATATCCCATCTCCAGTAACCACATAGACCAAGAAAGCCACAGATTTGAGCCAAAAGTAACACTTCAAGAACTTTGCATATAACTCATTATCTATGAGCATCCATAAAGTGATTATGAGGTGATTGGCATGCTCCTCCTTATCTCTGGGATACAACAGAATATCATCGATGAACATTATCACAAATATGTCAAGATATTGTCTGATTACTCTGTTCATCAGGTCCATAAAGGCTGCAGGTGCATTTCTCAACCCAAATGACATCCCCAAGGGCTCGAAGTGACCATATCAAGTTCGAAAAGCCATCTTTAGGATATCACACTCTCTCACTTTCAATTGGTGATAGCCTGATATGAGGTCTATCTTAGAGAAAACAGTGGCATCCTGAAGTGGTCAAACAAGTCATCAATCCTTGGAAGGGGATACTTATTCTTGACTATCACCTTATTCAACTGACAGTAGTCAATACACATCCTCAAGGAATGGAGCACCCCATGGAGAGACACTCAGCCTTATATATTCCTTTTCTAGCAAGTCCCTTAACTGCTCCTTCAACTCTTTCAACTTCGCAGGGGCCATTCTATAGGGTGGAATGGAAATAGGCTGGGTGTCAGGAAGAATATCAATTCCAAAGTTGTTCTCCTTATTAAGAGGGACTCTGGGCAGATCTTCAGGAAATACATCAGGAAACTTGCTCATGATCAGAATAGACTCAATAGAAGGGGGCTCAACATCGTTAGACTTGACTTGCACGAAGTGGTAGATACATCCCTTAGAGATCAGTCTTCGGGCCTTGAGGTAAGAAATAAACTTACCCTTCAGCGCAATATAATCTCCCTTCCACTCAATAACAGGCTCATTCTAGAACTAAAATTTGATAGTCCGGGTTCTATAATCAACAAAGCCATAGCAGGCATGAAGCCAGTCTATGCCAAGGATCAAATCAAAATTGACCATCTCTAACTTGATCAAATTAGTAAGAGTATCCCTATGATAGATAGACACCACACAATCTCTATTGATTCTATCAGCTCGAATAGACTCACCAACATAAGTAGAAATAGAAAATGGCTCAAGCAAACACTCATGAAGGATCTCAAATTTACCAGCCACATATGGCATCACAAAAGAACAAGTTGCTCCCAGATCAAGTAAAGCATAGCAAAAAAAAAGGTAAAAATTCAAAGTATACCTGTCACAACATCTGGTGCAACCTCCTGGTCTTATTGGTTCCCCATCGCATATAGACGGTTTATCCCACTGCCGGCCCCTCGTGCAATACCTCTCGATTTGGTTATACCTTGCTGGTGGTGTTATGGTTGAGGATTGGGCCTTATTACCCCACATCAGACACTCTCTTTAAAAGTAGCTCAGTTGCCCACACTTATAGCAACCATTCCCTCCATCTCCATATTCTCTCAGATGCAACCTGCCATATTTTCCATACTAGTGCTAAGGGTCACACTTGCTTGAGATTGTACACATTATACCCTAAAATTTGTCTTACCTTGGGACTTATTATTATACCTATGACTGGGGATTGATGCACTAGCTGAAGATAGAGCATAGCTAGAAGATCTCTTCTGGAAGTATGACTTATCTCCCTTACTTTGCTTGGTCTGATAGGGCTCAGGCCTTGCTGACTTGGCCTTCTTACTCAGATGTCATCTCTGTCCTTCTTTTTATCCTGCTTAGTTAGCTGGCATAAACCATCATTCTAGAAATATGCATACTTGGGATCGGCAATGCCTCTTTGCACTCCTTCTTCATATGTCTACTCAACCCAGGTACGAACTTGCTCATCCTTGCTCTCATATATTGGATCATCTCTAGGGTATACTTGGTTAAGTGGATGAATTTCAGGCTGTACTCTTTAACAGTCGACCCCTTTTGTTTTAGATTTACGAACTCTTCAACCTTTGCCTCTCTTAACTCCTGAGGAAAGAAGTAATTGAGGAAGGCACTCTCGAACTAATCCCAAGTAGCAGGATCAATATTATCACCTTGACTCTCTTCCCCTTGATTGTACCAAACATTAGCCATATCCTTGAGCTGATAGGAAGTAAGCTTAACTCCCTTGGTCTCGATCGCAAGAATAGTTTTCAGCACTTTCCACATCTCGTCAATCAAGTTCTAAGGGTCCTCCTCAACCTTTGATCTAGTGTAGACAGGTGGGTTCATCCTCAGAAAGTCGTTCTGTCTGGTAGCAGCCATTGATTCTTAAGATATAGAACTAGTGGTCTATGCCCACTAGTTCCTGCTCTGGATAGCTACCAACTATGTGAGCATGTTAATTGCTCCTCTAGAGTCATCCTTAGTGGTAGGAGTAGGTGGAGCGGTAGGTGTCACAGGAATACCAATAGTTTTCGTAGATCGGACTCGAACCCTCATTTCCATATGAGGAGGCACCTCTAGAGTAGCGTTCTTAGCATTAATGGTTGAGGCATTCCTTTGGGTTACAGTACCTTTAGGAGGCATGATCTACAAGCTTGTAATGCACGAGTTAGAAGAGCGGTAGAGTTTTAACTTTATTACACAAACTCAGAATACAAGAAATTATAACAGTTCCTAATGTCTTACAGCCTCCTGCTTATGAAATGTGGTGCATAATACACTCATAAACAATACTCTACTAGACACGGCTTCGTAGATCACCCAAGACACTTGAACTCTATCCTCTAATACCAAGTTTGTCACACCTCAAGAGGGTACCCTTAGCGTGGCTGACACTCTGAGACTATTGCTAGTCCCCAAGCGAACCACTTGGCCTCATCATCACATCATATTCAACAGTGTAAGAGTATGACTCAATAGATAAACATCATATGAATAAGATATAACTCAACTAACTCATAATTTCCAATGAATAATTTTGGAAGACAAAATACTCAACAAAATCTTCTACTTAGTGTTTATGAAGCCTTTACTCAACAGTCTAGATGGTGCCATGACAGGTCATGGACACCCCAAATCAAAGAAAGAAAAGTACTAGATTGAAACAGAAGATAAAACGGCTCTATAACACCCGATAAAATTACCAAAATAACCCTAGAAAAGGGACATGCACATAACATGTCTTTCCATAATCCATTTTCAAATTCAAGATCGTATTTGCAATCAGCACAAAAATTGAGTGAGAAAATGGCCTTGTTTGAATTTTAGAGCAACCGAATCGAAAAATAGTTTTTCAATCCAAAAGCCAAGACAGTGTTTGTGTGCGTCAGGGTCATAACGTGCCCTAAATACAGACTTATACTTTATTTTTTTAATTGTTCGACGGGATTTGGAAAAACTCATTCGGAGAATTTTTGGAAGAAAATACACTGGTCTACACCCGAGGCGCATCACAGATCTATTTATTTTTTGAGCTGAATTTTCTTTCATTTCATGGGGGGATATTTCAGACCTCTTAAGTTCAATAAATGAGTATAACGGATCTTTGACATCAACCCAAGTCCAAAGAATCTCTACCAACTAAGTTGTCGCACAAGTTGATAGAAGGGTCAACTTTAAATGACCATATCTACTAAAGTATAATGAGTTAGGTAACTATTAATATATCCAATCAAAGATATTTGAATTAGCTTTCCAATGCATCTAATTTTGCCTCAATTACAATTCAGAGTACAAAGTTATGACCATTTTAGTAAAGATGTGTAGAGCTGTCTGAAGGTCAGTGACAGCTCCGCGTTGTGGACCTAATGCGGACCTTTACTGGATAAGCTAATGAAGTTTTTTTCTTTTTATTTTGAGGGTAATTTCATCCTAAAACCTTTGGGAGTCTATTTAATGTCCCAAAATGCATAAAACGTTAGTTTTTATAATTAAAAACCCTCCTTTTTATTCCTAAACATAAACGCTCAAGAATCATCAAAAAAGTCATCAAGTTATGATTAACTTTCAAGATTCATCATCAACGTAAGTTATTCTTCATAAATTTCAATCTACCCAACCCAAATTTCTTCATCTATTCATGAATGTCTAATATAATATTAAATCATAACTTAGGGTTTCAAGAAAATGAATTCAAGAATTCCAAGAAAGAATTTTTTGATTCTTCTTTTTAAAGATTGTAGGGTTTCTTCATCAAGAACTCTAAAAATTCTAAGTAAAGAATTCAAGAATCAAGGAGAAGCCCTTCAAACAATATCTTTCCAAGTTCTTCCACTCTAAAGGAACTACTGAGATTGAGGAGTTTCTCCAAGAAAGCTAGTATTCATCAAATTTCGATTGTAATATCAACTTTCCAGGTATGTAAGGCTAAACTAAAAGCATGAGATTGTTCTGCCATATGCCCCATAGATGGTCATAGACGCGTTGAGAGTCCATAAGTCTCCATACATGATTCTTGAAGTATTATCTTGATTAAATTCTTGAAAACTATATTACTTGTATTTTCATACGTTGATGATCATCATAAACTTATTTTTCTTGAATTGAATACTTTCAATGAGATATTGTATAAACCCTATATGCTAACTTTTGAAAGCATGCAAGAATGAAATTAGGAGATGAGTATAGAGCCTTGATTATATAAATGTGCTTATTGTTGTGGTTCTGGTTTTGAATTGAGTGTGTTGATGATAATATTGATGAGATTGATATCCTTAGAGTCTTAAAGAGGTTGAACTTAATCGTCTCAAAAGAATGTTCCTAATCTATTAAGTTGATGGTTGATGAGATGAGTTGATGTTATTTGTCCCAAAAAAACTAAAAAAATGAGAAATCTTGATATTTGATGTTTATGAGGATATTGAGTCCTGGGATGAGTATCAAACACCGAAATGAGTCCCACTCGCACTCATAACTACGTAGCCAGCATAAGAAAGGATTAGACTATGAAAAACGAATGTTTCCTTAGTCTTAAAAGAGGACTTGGTATTACTATGGATCTACAGATGCCACACCCTTTCACCATGGTAAGGTATTGGGTGGATACCGCACCGACATTGCTTTGTTGTATCATCACTGGCTCATAGATGATGGTTATAGGTCCAACAAAATCCCAGATAGTTTCCCCACTGATAGTACTCTGACGTGAGTTGATGATATGAGTCTTGATTGATAGAAACTCCCAGATAGGTCCCACACTGATAGTACTCTAATGTTGAGTTGAGTCTCATTGAGTTGAGTTGAGTTGGTTGATGGATCACTTGTCTACTCTTTATTCTTACTTTAGATAGACATTTGACATTTTGATTGGTTATCTTTCTGAGTTGATGTTGTTCGATATTATTCTACCTGTTTCTATTTCATTCAACTATTTAACATACCATAGATTCCACGTGCTGATGCCATTCAACGTTGCATTATTTCATGATGCAGATGTATGGATTAGGGATCATCAACAGGTGCATCATTGAGGGTCTAAGAGGTTCAGCTAATTAGTGAGCCTTGTCTACTTTGGAGGAATCATTACATTTATTTTCATCTTACTTCTAGAGTTAGATTTGATCAACTTTACTTTATTTTGAGGTAGCAATGGGTCTCTTATTGGTACTACTTAATAGTGATAGAAGCTTCATAGACTATAGTTGAATGGTGATGTTAAGACTTGTTGAGCTAGTTTCTTCTACTAGCCCTTTTATTTATAAAATTATTTTGTTACTAGATGAGATGTGCCTATTACCTTATTTAGTCTTTCGCTGATTGTCTTGAGTTACTGATTAAATGAATATGATGAGGCCAAGTGGTTTGCTTGGGGACTAGCAATAGTCTTTGGGTGCCAACCACGTCTAGGATATCCTCTCGGAGCGTGATAGGCTCATCCGAAAAGCAAGGAGGGGCTCACCAACTCCGAAAGTGTACTGATCCAGACCTCAACAATGCACAGGCTAAAGTCCTCTATCACTTGTATTTGCATCATAAAACAATGTAGGCCCAAATGGACGTCAGTTCATAGAATATACTGGTTTGTAAAATAGCTCAAAAAATAAAGTTGAACTCACTCATCTCGACTCAACAACTTATGCTCGACTCAGTACATGCAAGTTTAAATTAAATCATGCTTTTAAAATATACTCAGTAAAAATAAACTCAATTTGAAATTATCATGCTCAATCAATATTGCTTAGGAGTTTCTCTTAACTAACATCCAATCTCATCACCTTTAGTTTGGTAATGCACAATAAAGATGATGTCGTTACCACGCGCACCCTAAACTTGCCATGGTAAAGGATGATGAACTCTCTCTTGGATCCATAATAAATGTCCACTTTTGTGATAAGAGTCACCAGAACGGGCTGTACGACTATCCTATGCTGGCAATGTAGTTCTGTGGGTTAAAGTAGATATTTACTCGCTCCAAGCTCGATGCTCGATACTTCTCCCAAGACTAAAACATGCTCAACTTATCAATCAACTCAATCCTCAATGTTCAGTCAATCAACTCAAATCTCAACCTCATTCAGTTATCTCATCTTAACACATCTTAATTACTCATCAACTCATTTAATTAATGCAAATCATCAAATTCAACTCAGACTCAAATGTTCATTTAGACTCACTTAATTTGACTCATCATGTAGTGCAAGCAAGGTAATCATATATATAGTAATGTATATGACTCAATGCAACATGATTCTCATACTTAATCACACTCAAATTTCAAAAATTAGATACTCAAACTCAACCTCAACTCAGTGACATGCATAGAATTTCATAAAATCATGTAATTTAGGGCTCATGCTATCAAGTATAAAATTTTACCTCAATTTCATATATAGAAATTATGTAATACAGCAAATACCTCATACCTTGTCATGGGAATTCATAATAATACAAGAATTTTAGTATTTGAATAATAGAATTTTCCAAATCTCAACTCTTTTTCCAAATCTTGACTCAAGAAGCTGAAGGGGCGTGTGGAAGAAGGTAGTCCACACTTTGGCAAGCCTTATATACTTGGGAATAGAAAAAACAATCAAACTTCAATGAATCCACGTGCTAGAATCAACAACTCTTGCTCTTTGGCCTCTTCTAGCGTTCTCAAGAAGCCCTTATGGTGAAGAATGGCGAATAATACATCTAGGGTTCTATTTTAAGGCTTTATTCAAGCTTAAGACGACCAAGGATTTAATTAAATAGGGATTGGAATGGATGAAAATATCCCCCTTAAAAATTGTCACCTGAGTCTACGAGACCCCATCTACGAGTCGCAGAGCATTCTACGGGTCATAAATAGCCTCCCATAAATGAGGGATCTGAAAATCTAAGCTACTGGAAATTGGCACGAGACCTCTCTTATGAGTCGTAAACTACCTCTTCATAAATAAGGGGTCTTGAAGTTTGAGTTACTGAAATTTGTCATGAAGTCTCCTCTACAAATCGTAAACGGTTATACAAGTGGTAAACCACCTCTCGTATATAGGCTTCAAAATTAGAAAATTTCACCAAATCATCTGGGGGTTTCACGAGACCCATTCTACGAGTCATGGACTTGTCTACGACTCGTAAATGACCCTTGTGAATCCTTCTTCTGTAGTTTTTCTTAGTCTTTTCTCAGAATCCTTTGTGAATCTACTCCAGATCAGGTAGAAGGAATTAGGGGGTGTTACAAGGTAACATTTACAATCTCTCACTAACTATAAATTGAAGTTTGTGAATTACTTCAGACACCATAATTACAAAAAAAAATTGTAAGGATGATGTTGAGTTAATGCATTCAAATTCTAGTGAATGTAAAAAAAAAAATACTTCAATTATCAAGCTTTGACAGTAATTCGACATGTATGTTATGTAGTGAACGATAACAATTATTATTTTCTACTATTAGTCAAAATTTAGAAGTTAATTTGGACGTCATAGTCATCAAAAAACAAAAATATTGTTGTTATTGAATGTATATATGTGCCTTGTTTTACCCTTTGTTAATCAATTTTCACAAATTTAATGAATGTTAAGTGACACTGCATTAATTTGAATAATGGAATTAACTCATACTTTAGTAAATTTTAACATATTAGGAAGGAACTTTCACGAGGAAATTTAATTGCACAAAGTTTGTATATTAAGTTTTAAAGTAAAAAAAGTCACAAAATAAAGGTCGACAAAAATTATTGTAAATGTTGTTGAGAAATTCTCTAAAATTTTGAGTCAAACATCTCAACAATTTTCTTTTAGTATATAAGGAGTTAGAATTTACAGACCAAATCGAATCTACGTGTCTAGTTTCCAACCCACTAAATTGTTTATCCTTACAACTTTAAAAAAGAAGAAGAGATATTCACATTTTTACGAGATTGCATAAGCAAACACCTTTAAGCGGGTCCCTCTAGCTATAAGTTAGTGATCTTTAAAAAAAGACCACTCACTTTGTCTTTTTTCCATTGATAATGGATGAAAACCCAGAAAAACCATAACTAAAGGTTTCAAATACTCCTTGGGTGCTTAGCTTCTCAACTCGAAAGATTAACAGAAGTTACTCTACATCGCAAGCTCATTGTTGTGATATAATTTTTCTATCGATTTAGGCTCCGTTTGTTATTGTTGCAACGAGGCAGATTCTTAAGCTTCTCATTTCAGAATATTTTCAATGAATTTAACTGCTTTATACTATTGTTATCGACCTCATTTTATGTTTTTGGCTTGGCTTGTCATGAGCATATCATTAGGATCTTATCAATTAGTTATCGAAAAACTACTCAGATCAGTTCAAGAGTACGAATGGAAAATGTTTTTCATGAAAAGTATGTTTTTTAGACAAAAATAATTAGATTGGTTTCTTATTTAATTTTCTTATTTTCGGTAGATAAACAAAAAATATTTTATTAAGAAAAATGCCATAGGAGATAGTGGGGTAGAAAGATAAGGGTGTAGGATGGTGGGAGGGGGAGTGAAGATGAAGTGTGTTGGTATGTTGGATGGTTGTAAGGACACAATGGAATGTCAATAATGGAATTATTTTCCTTACTTTCATTACATAATTAAATCATTTTGTACATTTTAAAGAAGTTTACTTTCCAAAATATTTTACCAAAACGTGAAAATAATTAGAGAACATTTTTCTATTTACACCACATACACCTTGAATATTGTTCTAATTACAAGTTTGATATAACACAGTAATTAGTCAAAACTCTATATGGGAAAATACTAACTTTGATTTCATTCACAATGCTAAGGGAAAGATATCCAAACAAAAATCATTGTGTATGTATCAAATAATAATTTCTCCAAAATCCAATATGATACTGTTTTCATTATTGAATCTACAAACTCAAAATTTGAATTCGACTTCAAAAACCCAAAGTATCATATATATAAAGGCTATTCTAAAAGTTCAAACTTTTTCAGTTACAAACTACCCATTCAAAGGTAAGGGATGAACTTGTATCATTGGATGAATTTGTATAATAGGATGAACTGGTATCATCGTATGAACTTGTATAATAGGATGAACTTGTATCATCTCTACTTGGAGAATCTTTCATTTTCCTCTTCTTTTTGTTCATATAACTTTCAATATGTGAGCCACTGTGCAATGTATCCATGAGTTCTTCATCTCTTGAATGCTCCTGCTTTATATCCACATCCTGCGATTGATCTTTGCAATAAACCTGATCTACTAATGTTATTAAAAAAACTAGTTAGTAGGTCTTTGAACACTATTTGATCGAATATAGTAAGCCAATTCAAGTAGAAGATGAGTTTACTAGTAGAATAATATCGATATATTTCTAGTCGGGGAGTAGACAATGTCTGCACAATCTTATCGAGTTCAGGCTTAGAAGATGTCTTGTTTGTATCATCATTGGATTCACCGACAATTAGGAGGTTAGATTTATAGATTATGGCTGGATCTATGAAGGGCGTGGATTTGAATATAATTTGAAAACCACGGAGTGCCTCTCTTTGCATGAAACATAATATATGCCTCCTCTGCCAAAACAAGATCTTTGTGAACCAGAAGAACCTATGATAATCAAAGAAAATATTAAATTACTTATAAACTCAAAATCACTTCTTTTCAAAATAAGCAAACTCTAGAGGTTTGGCCAAATAGGCTATAAGTAACGACACCATTCCCTCATTCCCGTACCTGCTTGTCATCAGATTTGTACCATTCATTTGGAGCATAACGAATGAAGCTGTAATAGTGTCCTGAAGAGGGTGAAAATCTAGCATGCACTATAACGGCATAGAGATCGTATTTCATTTCTACCAGTTGAGAAATAAAAAAACATCATATAACTTCTACCAAAAGATAAAAGTCGAAATGCAGCTCATTGATAATAGATACTCACATTATGGATATCGTTTGTATAAGGAAGCAAGTCCAGTTCTAAAGGAAATGAGACATGCTTGTTCAACTTCTGAACAACACACCCATCATTTTTGAATCTCTTCAAATGAAGGGTAGCAACAAAAGGGGCCTGATTGACCAAGAGATGTTTCTCACCTGGCACGCGTACCTTGCATCTTTCACAAGAAAACTCGAGTTTCTCAATTCTAGTGAAAGACTCTACTGCTGCTGGGACACTATCAATGTCATTAATCTCCAAGCTAAGGTCGACTTAAGGCTCATATATGATAGAGCAATGACTGCAGTTGCAACAGCGCAGCTGCAAACTAAGAAATTTCTTATTCATAAACTACACATACAGATAACAAACATATCCTGTGTAATCCCACAAGTCGGCCCCTATCTTGGGAGGTATAGAGGATGTTTACAGTAGACCCTCAACTCAAGTAAAAACATTACAAATACAAAAATACAGAGAACAAACATGCAAATGCAATTTAAATGTATGCTTACCTTGCTCACAAGGCGACCAGCAAAGACCTCCTTCACAATGTTGACAGGTACCGTGTCTTTTGGCTCTAAATTGTAACAACAGCTTTCAAGTTTATTGAGAAAGCACCGTAAGAATTCATGTGCATCTTGCTGTTGGTGTCGAACGAAATTGGATAAAAAATCTGATATTTTCTCAAGTTAAGAAACAAAAAGAAATATAAGGTACAAAATATGCAATCACAAAAACGTTGTATGACATCAACAAATTGACAAACAAACTATAACTTAATGAAAAAAATGCTATGCTTTTTACAATTGACCTTAACAAGTTATTTTACTTTGAAAATAATAAATTATAGGAACGTTATTTACAGATGTAAATATGCTCTGTATTGAAAGCTAAACAATCATTCATTCTGTTACGCCAAATTATTTTCCATATGCTTCATTTATGAGAATGTTGTTTTGAAGCTTGCTATAAAATTAAAATCAATATATAAATGACTAGGGATACTTATATGTGGTTTAGAGACAGAAGCATGGGATCATGTGAACCCACTCACCTCTGCGTGTGCGCGCATGATGGGGGATATCTTTCATGTTAAATCACAAATAAGATATGAAAAAGGATACCTCTCAAGTGGCTCACAATTTTCCTTGGCGAGACATATAGAAAGTCACCAAACATTGAAACGTCAACAATCTCGCGAATGATCCAAATGACACAAAATCCATTCATATAAGCTGCAATAAGAATGACAATCATCTAAAGTAAAATGCATAAAAACAAAGGTAAAATCTTAGTTGATCCTTACTTTCACATTGCGATACATGATCGATTGATGCAAGGAGCTGAAGCAATACCACTGTGTGCATTGATGATACGTAGCACCTGGCTCACTTATACATGATCGATTTATGTAAGGAGCTGAAGTAATACCACTGTGTGCATAAAACATTGCATAACTGCACTCAGATAACATGTATTGCCTAAGTTAAACATGCCAACGCCCTAAAAATAACCATTAACATACGCATCAAAAACAACAAAGAGTTAATAGCTAGAATATGCACAAGAATTAAAATATCATAAAAATAGGCTTAAAATGTAAATTGTATAATTTAAAAGAGGTTATAAGTTGGAATCCTACTAGCATTTTATAAGGATTATACTTAGTTGGCTTAATTTCTTCAAGTGTCATTTTAAAAATCTCTGGCTTAACTGAGGAAATGGTTGAGTAAATGGGATTAATTGATGAAAGAGCAAATTCATCCCAATCAGAATATGAAAGCCAGCTACTATCAGAAGTAGCCGTATAATCCATTGACTTAGAATCAATACCAGTGATTAATGAAGGTGTAACGGCTGGCCCAACACTGTAAAGTATTGTCTGCTCTTGGGCCTCAGCCCATCACAGTTTTGTCCCTTTGGACTTACCCCAAAAGGCGCCTCACCGTATTAGATCTAGTCCTTTACTTAAATAGTCCAGGACTTTCCTCTCTTTTTCTGATGTGGAATTTGTCTAAATGAGCCAGGCGTTACATATTGCCATCCTTGTACTTACCCCCATAGGGACTCAGAGTCCTCGCTGAGGTTTGTCCCACCACCGTACTAGTCGAGAGTTAGCTCTGATAACACTTATAATGGCTGGCCCAATACTGTGAAGTATTATCCACTCTTGGACCTCAGCCCATCACAATTTTATCCCTTTGGGCTCACCCCAAAAGGCGCCTCACCGTATTAGATCCAGTCCTTTACTTAAATAGCACAGGACTTTCCTCTCTTTTTTCGATGTGGGATTTGCCTAAGTAAGCCAGGCATTACGTATCACTGTCCCTGAGCCCAGTCATTAGCTAATTGTTTAGCATTATTATGAATTATTTGTAGATGTTGGACACCTTGAAGCATAAGTTGGATCGAGTTTGCATTTGGAGTAGTTTGGAGAAGTGTTTGAGGTATGTAAAACACCCTATTCTTTTGGCATGACGTAGCTAAACTTAGGCTACGATATGAGTCTCAAGGGAACTCAGAACACTGTTGTCCAGTTTAACATCATAATCTATTTTCTTGTTTGACTTATCTTATTACTTACAGTTAAGTGAATTCTAAGTATGATTTGCTGGATTTCTATGGTTTTTAATTTGAATCCTTCTGCTTGTGTTCCTCCCAACTTTTACCAAACCTTTTCTACCTTTATAGACAGGGAAACTTAGACTACTGCTGGATGGTTTACTGTCATAGTCCATTTGCCTTAGTTTTTTTAAATTCGTTTATTATGATATAGTGTACTACAAGCATTCCCTTTGGTGCAAGTGACACTTGAACTAGTCAAGCTATTTTGAGTAACTAACAACTATTCAGGCTATCCACATTGCTTTCCTATATAGTTTGTCAAAATTGTAGAAACTTCTTCCTATAGTTTCCAATATTTTAGTTTTCTCTGTGGCTATCCACATTGCTTTCCTTTATAGTTTGTCAAAATTGTAGAAACTTCTTCCTATAGTTTCCAATGTTCCAATTTTCTCTGTGATATGAGAAAATCAGTATACCAATCTAACTGTTGGGTGTTAAGCTTGGTGATTTGTGTTGTCATGCTAATTCAGAAGATCTAAGTTGTGAGGTTTAGTGTAAATTGGCCTTTTCAGTTCTACCTAGTTATGTACCAGTTGTTCTTTGCTTATTTGCTTGATACACTTTTACTTGCTTTAGTGACAACACTTAATTGGTTCACTTTCATGTACTACTTTTATACCTTTATATTATTAATTTGTGCTTGATGATGTCTACCACCTAAATCTTATTTTTTGTATCTTCTTGTGTCACATAGATTTCCATGGATAATTTAGATAGAAGTTGGAAATGAGACACTGATGAATACATTACTGGAGTGAATGATTTTATTGATAAGGCATTTCAACGAGCTTCTAGAGGAAATAAAATATTATACCCTTGCAAGAGGTGCATTAACCGCTATTGGCATTCTTATGACATTATGCTCTGATGTTGTGCTGTACTGGTAGGTGGGTACAGGGATAGCGGTACATAGCACCTGGCTCACTTGCGCTATTTCTGTATGATGATATGTGAGACAGGGATATGGCGATACGTAACACCTGGCCCACTGGCGCGGGAGTACAGGGATGATGATACGTAGCACCTGGCTCACTTGCGCATTATGCTATGGTTGGGTGAGTGTAGTGACGGTGATACATAATGCCTGGCTCACCAGACTACGTTTGTGTTGTGATATGTAATGGGTGAGTACGGGGATGGCGATAGTAGCGCCTGGCTTACTTATACTATATCTAGTTGCGGTATGCGATATGTGAGTATGGGGATGACGATATGTAGTGCTTGGCTCACTTATGCTGTGTTTGATATGTGATGAGGATTCGGGATTTGAAACCTTTTGGTGTTATACATGATTTGTATTTTGAAAGTAAACATTTTTATATGCTTGGATATGCACTTGCTTTTTGTACTTGTGTTTCAGTTATTACTCAGATTTGCATTCTATACATCCTACTTTACATATTCGGTACATATTTCGTACTGACCCTCTTTCTTCGGGGGCTGCGTTTCATGCCCGCAGGTACTGACATATAATTTGGTGACCCACTAGTTTAGGACACCCGTCTGTTGTTTGAAGTGCTCCCTTGCTCTGGAGCCTACTTTTGGTACATACGCTCATTCATTATTTTGCATATATGATTATTCGAGGGTATAGTGGGGCCCTATCCTGCCTTATGATTCTGTCAGTCTGTTTAAAGGTCTGTGGATGTATATATATATGGGTTGTGCCCAATCTGTACGATTAGATATGTATGATATGTATGTTAAGTGATTTTACCCGCCATGATGGCCTTGTCGGCAGTATATATATATATGATGCTCTGTTGGGATTTTTTGAGTACAGATTTAATTTGGGATAGTCAGTAAAACAGAGGAAACTCTGCCGAAATTTCTGTAAAAATAAGTCATCCATTTGTAGTTTGACTTTGTAATTGCGTTTGGGTGTCCAATCCGGCATTAGTTACAGTCCACGAGATTGAGTCGTGATAGAAGGATCAGAATTGAGCAGATCTAATGCCTTATTAGCCAAAACTAAATCCTTTTCCCTCTGTTCTTCTTCAAGTTCAACTTTTACGGATGAAAAATCATAATTTTTTCCCTCAATTTTCTCTGGTTTCTGAGTTGCATGATTAGGTGAAGTTTTTAGATTCTCCGCGATAATGTTTTCCATTGGATAAAAAAAACCAAAAAAAACAAGTCAATTTTGTGAAGGTTTTATAAAGGATTGGTTTTTAGGTTATGAAGGTTTTGCGAGGAGGGGGAGGAGGGTTTCTTTGAAATGAAATCAACTAAAAAAACACTAAATTCTTTGTTTTTCTATAGTGATTTGGAGTTTGAAGATATTTGAAGATTTTGAGTGAAAGAGATGTATGCTTTTTTTTTTCTTATCAGCTTTGCATATGCTTTTGATAGATAAGCAGGTTGTGAAATGGGAGGGAAAGATATATAGGGGTTTGGGGTTGGTGCATTTATGGAAAGTAAATTTTTCAACTAGGAAAGGGCTGAAATTTGGTGTGATTGTCTAAAAAAAGGTTTATAATTTAGGTATAAATTAACCAAAATGATTAGAACACCTCTGAAAATAGAGTACAAAAAAGATAACAAGATGATATGTCTCAAGGAAAAAAAAGTAGAAAAATAATCTTTTGATGATTTTTCTTTGTTCTCCTCTTAATATTAGCATTTTTGTCATGGATATAATTACCCTTTAAAAGGCTGACTCATCTTTTAAAAGTATTTCTATATTTTTATTTTATTTCCATATATATATAAATCCAATTAGCTAAATTATTTCGTTCACACATACCATACTTATAAAATCTAGTAATTTTTTGCTTAATCTAAAAGATTTCATTGCATTACGATATGAACATCTCTAAATATCTCATTATTTAAATTAAGAAAACAAAAGAAAAAGTCAATTTTGGTAAAGAAATAAATAGTGATAGTCAAAACGTAAGTTAATCACAATTACAGAACAATTCCTACAATAGAGTGTCAAAAAGATGTCATGATGGCATATCTCAAAAAAAGCGTATAAGTAGTAATCACTGATAAATTTTCTCTCCGTGTTCTTACAAATTAACATAATCAGGTTTTCATTGTTATAATTATTTCGAGTTTTATTAACATTTCTAAAATATTTTACCATTTTGTTTTATTTTTTGAGTTGATAAAATTCACGACCCCCAATTATTTAATACTCGTCTCTCTTTCTCTCTCTCTCTCTCTCTCTCTCACACACACACACACCTCACACACACACCTCACACATACACACACTCGACCCCCAATTATTTAATACTCGTCTCGCTTTCTCTCTCTCTCTCTCTCTCTCTCACACACACACACACCTCACACACACACCTCACACATACACACACTCGATCACACAATCCATATCATGTATGTAAAATCTAATTATACCTAAATAATTATTATGTTTATCTATGCTTAGCATTGGTCTAAATAATTTCATTGAATTGTAATACCCCAAAGTATCCTAGCTAAGACCGAACCAAACTAAGAAAAATTCAAAAACTATTCACTGGTGAATCAGGTCCGTATTATAGACTTGGGATTTATTTTGGACTTTGCAGGTTTTATTTCCAGTAGGGTGCGAGCCAAGTACACATCATGGACTTGGCAAAGTTTTAGTTCAAGCGGACCAGTCGAATTGTTTTGGGAAAAAAATTGAGTACTGATGGAACAGTCTGCATGACAGACTTGTTCCACCACTGTGCCAGATTTTAGTTTTTAAGTAAGAGCATTCTAGTCTTTTCTCACCAATTTCAGACTAAAATTTCATCATTTTAAGGTCAATTTCACCCTAATATCTGTAATCCATGCTCTTTCTCTCTCAAAATCACGTGCCTTATTCTGAGAATAACAAGTAGGGGAAAAAGTAAAGGGTCAGGGTTGAGCAACTTCATTAAATCTCTCAAGAGAATCTTCAGCAACAAGTATGTACGACTTCCAAGCTTCAAACTAAGACTGTCCTAGTAAATGATATTCATATATTTTCACCCAGTTAAGAGAAGAGTTGAGTACAAGTTAATTTTCTCAGTTTTGGGCATAAAGTCTAAAATTTCCCTACATGCGTTGCTTGGTATTGACATTCTATATTTTTTGTTTACTTATTACATTTTTGTAGTTGAGTAGGAAAGCCATGAAATTTAGTTTTACATTTACATGAACTTTCAAGAAATTTTGAAGCCTATTTAGTTCGCTGTATTTAGTTCAAACTGAAAAGTATTTTAAACTGTCTTGAATATGAGATGAGTAATCATATTAGTGTGTGGGTGAGTACTTCTCACACTTATTTTTGAGATTTAGTTGAGAAATATTACATATGTTTTATGCATCTGTGAGTTTGAGATTGTAACCTGTGAAGAGAGATAATAATTAGATGAGAAATATGAAGATGAACTAAGTTTCAAAGAGACTACGTCAAAAAATTGAGTAAATTTACCTATTTGAGCATGGACATAATAAATTATATTTGGAAATAGTATTGAGCATCAATATGGGTAAGAGTAATAACAACTCTGTCACAACCCGGACCTAGGGCCTAGATGTGACACAGCGAATGGGAACCCGAGAGTCCATAAACAAGCCTCAAGATACCAAAACTCGCATCATCAGTTTGGAAGCATACACAAAGTAAACACATAGTTTTACGGGGCGAAAAATAGGACTCACTCTATGTGGGGCAATTCGGTACATAGGATCTGTTAGAACCCATATTGTACTGTATTGAAACCGTTACGAAAAATTGAGACTAATGTTGTATTCTTGGAAAATTCGAGACTTAAGTGACATTATTGGAAAATTTGGGATATACTCTTCATACTAGTTTCCCACACTTAGAAAAATTCAAGCACAAGAACACCATCTTCCTTGCTCTCGGGTTGCTACAGTGAGTAGCAACAAAAATTGCATTTTTTGATTCTCTTATTATTTTGACACTACAAGCTTGGTTTGTTGAGTCCCCTAAGTAGCGTGGAGGTGTTGGTTGGCTAAGAAAACACCTCTTTCTACTATTGTGATGAAAATAAGGTTCTTTAGTGAATTTGGTGAAGTGATGGCCTTAGTAAGGCTTATTATTGATTGTTGGGTTGTTGTTGTTGTTATTGTTAATTATTTTGAGCTGGGTTGATTCTCGGGGCAGCCTATATTCTAGGGGAAGTGCTGCCAAAAATTTTATAAAATTAGGGGCAAGATTTGGGATTTGAGGCCCGAAAAGGCTTTTAGCTAACCATTGGCGTTATTGTGAATTGTTGTAGACGTTGGACATCCGAAAGTGTAAGTTGGATTCACTTTGCGTTTGAATTATTTGAAGAAGTAATTGAGGTATGTAAAGTATTTTTTTGTCTATGGCATGATTTAGTAAGCTTAGCTAATAATATAAGTTTCGTGAGATCCTTCTTCCCTTGCGTGATTATTGGTCGGGTTATTCGGGACT
>DF357977.1:39049-53562 GCA_000787875.1 Solanum virginianum | reverse complement strand
ATTTCGTGAGATCCTTCTTCCCTTGCAATTTGGACTCAAACATGTTCTATGTTCATTTCTTGGTATTCTTATAGAAATTAATTATATTTTGTCCATTGTGCATTTAAAGTCCGTAAGTTGTAAAAGTATGAAAAATTTGATACGTTTGAAAAAATATATTTTCTAACACTTTGAGAACATCCTTTGGCATGATTTAATTAAATATGGAAAATGTTGTAAGTCTCGGAAGATTTCAATTCAAGTCTAAATATGTTCTATGTTTGTTCCTTACCACTCCTATGCATAATTAGCTACGTCCTTAACTTTTGTGTCTTTAAAAATCCATGAATGGTATGAGTTTGAAAAGAAGTTAATTAGTTTGGAAAACTATCGGTTATAATTATCCCAAAAATATAAACGTTTATAACTTTTGATAGAAATCCCAAATTACCATAAAAATCATTCTGAAATTCTTCGTCCCTTTGGTTCGGGGGCTGCGTTTCATGCCCGCAAGTATAGACGTACAGGTGAGAGATCCACCAACTTAGGATTCTGACTGCTATTTGAAGGGCTCAGTAGTTTGTATGGTCTAGGCTAAGTATGTTCCTCCTGAGTTAGGCTAGTTCGGTTTTTCATCGGCTGTTGGACCCGTGACACTCTTCTAGGCAAATTTGGTCACTTTTAAAAGAATGTGGAACAAATAATACTTTGTTTTCGAATATGAATATTTTACTTATCCTTTGGAATTATGACAATTATTTTGTGTGTATGATTATGCCCAACTTTGCTTGTGCTTACCATGATATAGATATGTTGTGATTCGGCGATATGTTGTGATTCGGCGATCTGTTGTGTTTGGCGTTATGTTGTGTTGGGCGTTTTGCTGTGATTTGGCATTATACCTGGGTTCGACTCGGTAATTCAAGTGGTCGAGGATTGATATGTTGATGTTATGCCTGGGCGCGACTCGTGATTCGAGCTGTCTAGAGCATATCCTTTGTGGACGTGACTCGTGGTTTGAGCAGTCCAAGACATCTCCTTTGTGGATGTGACTCGTGGTCCTAGCGGTCCAAGACATATCCTTAGTGGGTGTGACTTGTGGTTTGAGCATTCCAAGACATATCCTTAGTGGACGTGACTCGTGATCCGAGCAGTCTAGGATATATCTTTAGTGGGCGCGATTCGTTAACCCGAGTGGCCCAACTTTTGCATTATGCCACTTCTGTATTAGGATTTGTGAGTATAGGGACGCCTGGCTCACTTATCCTATGTTTGGTATGTAACGGGTGAGTGATTTTTATGCTTTAATTTTTGTCTCTAATGCAATTTCATTTTTACACTCTTTGCAGGATTATATTTTGTATAAGATGATATTCAATTTACTTGAATAAAAATTATTGAGTATTGGAGTGAATTAGTTGGAATAGTTAATTGATTCCAAATTTAATTTGGTATAGTGATTTACTTGGTTGATTGATTTTGCTGCATGAATTATTTAACTGGGTATGTGCAACTGCATGAATTAGACAATATGAATTAGAAGGACTCAACCTCTTTTTGTGAAGAGGGAATGGATTCACCACATGCCATCTTCGTTGTATACGTGTATTTGTAGGTGTATGTTGTAGCTAGTTTGTTAGTCTCTTAGTGAGCATATATTAACAATTTTGTATCTTAAATATGCCATATCATGATATCTATAACTGACCAAAAAAATAATTGGAGGAGTAAGCCGAGTAGGAAAAGGTAGAAGTGTAGATACTAAGAAATCAAGGGATAATTTACATAGAGTAACCCTGAAAATGTACCATAGTGTTATCAAAAGTCTAAATGTGATTCGCGGCGAAGGATGTCCATGTACAGGGGAGAATCTGAATAAGAGGATGTAATTGTAGACTGTTTTAGTGTGTTTATGTAGTTGATGGTGAGAAGCAGAGGAGTAGGCATCCTGTTCCCTATGCATGATTGGTATTTTGGAAAGTAGACATTTTGTGTTTTGAATCTTGAAAATAGACATTTTTGATATTTTTAGATATATACTGCTCTCTGTATGTTCGTTTAAGTTATCCCTCAGTTTCATGTATTGGAAAGTAAGTATGTTAGTATTTTGGGTATGCATTTATCTTTATACCTTGGCCTTGTTTACTATACACCTTATGTTTTGGTAAGTAAGTACTTTGATATTTTGGGTATGCATTTAATTATTATACGTTTGTTTTAAATGTTGTCCTGATATATATACTCTGTACTTTCTGCTTTACATATTCGGTATGTACCTCGTACTGACCTCCTTTGGTTCGGGGGCTGCGTTTCATGCCCGTAGGTATAGACGTACAGGTGAGAGATCCACCAGCTTAGGATTCTGATTGCTATTTGAAGGGCTCCTTTGCTTCGGAGCAAACCCTGGGTATATATACTTGTTCACTATTTTTGCATATATGTTTATTTGAGGGTACGATGGGGCCCTGTCCCGTCCTTTGATTCTGTGTGTCTGTATAGAGGTCTGTGGACGCCTGTGTGTATGGGCTATGACAGTTTGTATGACTATATGTATGTATGTTATGTATGTTGGGCGATTTTAACACCAGTGATGACCTTGTCGGCCCGCATATGTATTTGTTTGATGATCTGTCTGGATTTTTCTACGTGCAGGGTATATGGGTTAGTATATAAACAAAGGAAACTCTGTCAAAATTTCTGTAAAATAAGATATGTATTTGTTGTTTGGCTTTGTATTTGCGTCTAGGTGCCCAATTCGGGCACTAGTCACGGCCCATGGGGTTGGGTCGTGACAGGATCTTTCCATAACAACATATAGCCAAGCCATAAATCACATAACTAACTCACATAATGATAGTCAAAGATAACCAACCAATAACATAGACTTAAATCATAACACATAGCATAAAACATAAGAAGGTTTACAAGGTGTCCAAAGACATTCATTGGGCTCATCCTCAATACATAAAGAAACAAAAGTATCAATGGTAGATAGATGGTCAATCGTCCTTGGAATCTGAGCTAAGCGTCAAACTGTGGATGATCAAAGTCCTCGGTCTCTACATGGTGAAATCATGTAGGCAAGAGTATGCATTAGCACGTTTGAATATACTAAGTAGGTGGGACGCAATGCATGACTTACCAAAAATGTGCATTTCCATGTTAGATGACAAGGACACATAATATAGAATGAAATATGTATAGCAAGGAATGAGTATAACAAGATGTTATGATATTCATGACGTATAAAATGAAAATGATGCTCATATATATAGTGGGGATATGACCTCAACCGACATGAGTAAGACCAAGCGACCTATTACTTGGAATCCTGATGATTATCCCTTATCGGTAAAGAGGTGGTCTACTTGCCAAGGGTAAACCATGCTTCACCTTACGGGCCTCCCATTATGTATGAAGCAACCTTCCTTACGGGTCTCCCATTTTGGATAGGATTTTTAGATATAGCATATAAAGTCATGTTATATCATTTCTTCTCCTTACGGGCAACCCCATTTCGGAGGCATATTTCCTTAAGGGCCTCTCATTTCAAAAAGGAACTATGCTAGGCATATAAGAGAACCCTCCTTCCATCGGTGCTAAGTCATCATCCCACAAGAATACTTATAATATACATAGTTATACATGCTTTCAAGAGATACAAGTTTTGTCAAAACATTTCAATGCACAATTGGGATTAAAAGCCAAACACCATTCATAATAATTCATACTTAGGCTCAAATGCCAAAACCATAATTTCATAGTCATAATACTCATGCATAGGAATAACCCATTTATATACAAAATGGTGCAAGAACCTAAAATACTCAAAGAGCCATAATCAATAGACATATATGTGATTACAATAGCGTCAAAACCAAAATCTTATCAAAATCATATCACAGAACATAATTAGGCTTAACCCATAACATAATTTCCATATATTCTCATGAACATGAATGCATATGTTATGAATGATGTAAGAATGACATAGGTAATTGAGATTCAATTTAATACTATAACTATAATAAGAAATGCAAGTAAAAACATAGTTAAATCCACATTTGAAATCATAATATAATCACACATGCTTAGATTCAAACATTTAAGGACCATGTCTATTCAAATATTCATACTAACAATGTATTTCAATATTTCGTAGCTTAATTTATCTTTAAATCCATAGATAAACATAATCCATTCATTGTTGGAATTTAAGAAATCAAAATATTGTAAAACCCCAAATTAAAGTAAGAAAAATTCATGTAGATTTCTTGAAAATAGCTTGGGTCTCCTTTCTAGAAAGTAACCAAGGATCAAGACCCACATACCTTTACCAAGATGATGAAATCCCCAAGGAATTTGAAGGAGAACTGAGTTCCCTAGCTCCAAATGTTGAAAACCCTTGAGTTCTTTCCAGAGTTGTTTTGAGAGAGTTTAAAATATGAGGAGTGAGTTTTGAATGTTTGAAATAGGTTTTAGGTCTTTAGATGAACATTGAATGACATAGGAATCCCTAAAAGATCAATAGAAATAATCAGATTTATGAAAATGCCATTAACGAATCGTACAAAATTTTTGGCTGGAGTCACCTCTCTTGAGGATACACGGGTTGTGTGACACTCCATAGTCTGTGTAGTGTGGCCGTGAGACTACCCTTAGGCAAAAATTTAGAAATTGGAACTTGGCTCAACACTTAAAAAAAATATTCACTCTGGAAGCCTCATGGAGGGCCTCACGGCCCGTACCACACCACACGGTCCGTGTGGCTGGTCATGGCATATTACTTGGCCAAAAATTAGCAATTTTAGGCCCAAGGCCATCCCCACAGTTTGTGGGATGCCACATGGCCTGTTTGAGTGTGCCCGTGTGGCTTGCCTTAGAGATATGGTGACAACACAACACAGGAGAGCTTTCTGAACATGGGCATAACGTTTTCTTCTAAACTCTAAATGAGGTGAAACCAAGTGTATTAGAAAGCTAATTTAAAGAGCTTTAATTTGATAGGTCGTGGTACACCCAGTTCCTTTTGTGCTAAGAGATATTCCCATTTAAAATTGACCATTCTATCGGTACTTGTGAAAAACTTAGTCAATGAACTTCCTTTGAACTTGAATTGATGTAGAAGACCCATGATGGCCTCTTCTATCGTTACTTGTGTAAAACTTAGCCAATGAAATGTCTTTGAACTTGACTTGATGTAGGAGACTATGATGACCTTAAACAACATAAATAAGCTTGAATTAAAAGGCTTGAAAGTGAACTTCGATCGATCTTGGAGGTTCCATAAGGTGTCACCTTGGCCCAAACATTTCCAAAACCAAATCTCAAACATCACTAAAGTTATACAAAAATCTGGGTCCTTACATAATACTAATAAACTACGTGACCGGTATATGATAGGACCATAACAACTTAGTATGACTCTTCACTTGCCTCTAAGAAGGCCTATGATATGGATCCATGAGTTAAGTTCATCCCTCACCCTGGCAAGGTATTAGATATCTCTGATGATGTAGACAAGACATTATCATCATAGATCTCATAGTGATGTTGTCAATTAGAGAAACTCCCTAAGCTTTATGTATTATAATTACTTTTATACTTTTAGTTGCATTCTTTAAATGTATTAAAGCATACATTTTACTTGCATGGCATACTCATTAAATAAGTTTTCTCATAGTTCAGTTCTAAAGTTGAGTACCTTGTCATGATTTCCTTTTGGCCATTTTACATGCTCATTGTGATGACCCTCCTAACTATTTTCTACGTATGCGCCTTTTTTGTCGATTAGAGCATTTCTATAGTGACCCAGGTCATTTATGACCTACTGGCACTAAAAGCTTGGTTGCCATGTCATTTGTTTAGATGTTATGCAGTTTTCTGTGTTTTGAAGGCCTTATAACTAATTGAAAAGTTGATTTCACTGTAAAATGTAGGTAAATAGATTTAGAGCGAAATTCTGACAATTTTATGAACTCCAAAATCATCAAATTAGGGCATGGTCAGCTCGAGTAACAAGGCTTTCAGTGAGAATTTATACTGTATTTAGTATTTTAGCCTTGAAAACTGGTCAAAAGTTGACTTTGGTCAATATTCCTGGAAAACATGTCCGAATGAATACTATGGCAACACAATTCACTACAAAATATCAATTTTGGTCTAGAATGATCTTTCGTTCGGTTCTCAAGGCTGCCAGACTCATTTCAAGCCCCTGATGGAATTAATTGGCTAAAAATGACCTTGGAGGTGGGACCCATATTCAATCATAATGACCTATATGGAAATTTCAATTGCGCCATTGAGTCCAGAAAGTCTAATTTGATGGGATGGCATAGTCCATTTGCGTTCATGAAATTTCACATGAATTTTGAATACTGCATCAAAAAGTTTAAAGTGAGAACATATCATCTTTTCAGCTGGTTTCTGGTGCAGGTGGCCTTACCCTTCGCAAACGTAGGCCATAGGCCATGATCACAGAGGTGTGGTCCATGTGACCTTCATGAACGTGGACCCCATAAGAGATCACGGAGGTCCAATTGGGTTTGGCATTTACGAACGTGGGGTCTCTCTGTGATCGTGGAGGTAATGTTTCTTGTACTCCATGATTGCAAAGCACTATTCACTGCAAATTATATTATATATAAAAGGCTTTTCTATAAGTTCAAATATTTCCAGTTACAAACTACTCATATAAGTTCAAATATTTCCATTTACAAACTACTCATTCAGAGTCAAGTGATGAACTTGTATCATCGGATGAACTTGTATAAAAGGATGAACTTGTATCATCTCTACTTGAAGAATCTTCCATTTTCCTCTTCTTTTTGTTCATAGAGCTTTCATTATGTGAGTCACTGTACAATTTATCCACGAGTTTTTCATCTCTTGAACACACCTTCTTTATTTCCACATCCTGCAATTGATCTTTGCAATAAACCTGATCTGCTAATCTTATGAAATAAACTAGTTAGTATGTGTTTTAACACTATTTGATAGAATATCGAAAGCTAATAGAAGTAGAAGATGAGTTCACCAGTGGAATAATATCGACATATTTCTGGTTGGGGAGTAGACGATGTCTGCACAATATTATAGAGTTCAGGCTTAGAAGATGTCTCATCTATAGCATCATTGGATTCACCGATGTCCAGGAGGTTAGATTTATAGATTATGGCTGGATCCATGAAGGGCTTGTGGATTTGAATATAATCTGAAAACGGCAGATTGCCTCTCTTTGCATAAAACATAATATATGCCTACTCTAAAAAAACAAGATCTTTGTGAACCCAAAGAACCTATGACAATCAACAAATATATCAAATTTAACAAATATATCAAATTTATTGTAAACTCAACACTTCTTTTCAAAATGAACAAACTCTAGAACCTTTTGAACAACATATCCATTATTTTTGAATCTCTTCAAATGAAGGGTAGCAACAGAAGGGGCCTAATCCACCAGGAATTATTCTTAATAAGTAGAAAGTACCCCTTAGAATATGAAAGTTATTATATCAAAGCATCTACCAATAGTCTAGAGTAACAGAGATGCATCCTAGGAGACATAAATAACAAACTAAGTGTCTGAGTTTGAACAAGTGGACTAAGAAGTAAAGACAAATCTATGGAAGCTTGAACAAGCTGGTTCACCCGTGAATCTGATAGATCACTAGTTTGCTAGCTGAGGTCTTTTAGTAGCTATCTGAAGATGCCCCGTACTCAACAAAGAAGAAGCAAGTGCAGTATCAGTACACATAACAACAGTATATTGGTAGGATCACACAATTATTCCAATAAGCAATATATACAACAAGGAACTATAACATCGTACATCATACATAAGGAGTTCTCAATAATGCTCAATATACCAATTCCATGATTATGAGTCTCAAATGCAACAATCAATAATGGTCCTCTCATAGGACCCACATCTAAACAAATTGCGTGTTAGAACATGACAACTGATCTTATACTAATTTGGAACATGACATTCGAGCCAATAATGTGTCAGAATGTTACACTCCATTCAATCATATATTAGAACGTGATACCTAGTATAATACTATTTCAAAATATGATACTCAATCTAACAATGTATTGAAACATGACACTCGATCCATAAACATATTCATAATCACAGTCACAACCACAATGATTAATTCACAACTTGCCACGTTTAAGTAATTGGTTCATTGGATGCAATTTGATCATGAGAAATCCTTTATTAGGTTCATATCATCATTTCCTATTCATATACATGCAAAGAGTACTACAAAATAGTTAACATGCATATATCACACAAATGGAAATATCAAACTATCATCTACCTTAAAACAAGCTTTGAAACTTTATAGAACTAGAGTTTCCTCTTTGCCAAAGTCCTCTCTCATTCTTGGTCCATAAACAATTAAGGAAATACAATAATCAACAACCAATGGCCTAAACTATCCTAACTATATCAAAATTCAAATCCTTTGCCACTTTTAAGATTATCTCCCCTAAGCAGGGCTTTTGCCCCACCATCAATTTGTAGGTCAAGATTTCCCCTATGAGAATTCTCCTATATTCTTAGGTCTTGGAATCTATTAACAAGCATGAAGAACGCTTAACTTACCTTTAGCTATGAAAAAAGTGGAAAACTGATGAAAACAAGCCCTAAGTCATTATTGGTCTTTCAAGAATGAAATAGGAGAAATAAAAATGGATTTTGAACTTTATATACTTAAAACCCACGATTGGCTTTCCATGGATGCCACTTGTCCTGACACGGTGGCCCGCTATAGCGGGATCCATCCCTCTATAGCGAATTGCATGGAAACATAAGTTTCATAACTCGCATCCCAAGTCCCCATTTCATAACACTCACTCGAACCAAGACTTTTAGAGATATTCTCTTTGCGTCAAGATCAATTTTGAGAGTTTTACATGCCCGAATTCAATTCTCTAAAGCCGTACAGGCTCTTTATTATCTCTTCTATAAATTTAAGAGATCAAACTTATAAATCATCCCTCAATCAATTATACGATTGACCTAGGCCTCACATGAATCATATTTCATCCAAGTCTGACCTAGGTACAAAAATTTCAACTTACTACTTAAAATATTTTTGACCCAATTTCCTTCCTCATTAACCTAACCATATTAAAGGGGTCAAGCTATTACAATACGTCAAATGAAGATTTTTTGGCAGTCATCTAGAGGTCTAAAATTGGTTAATTAAAAAGAACCATCGTAACTTGACAGAGGTTGAGTTCACACCTTCAAATTTCAGTTGATATAAAAATAAATATACTTAGGTCACAACCCGAGCCTAGGCCTAGGAGTGACATGGCAAATGGGAACCCAAGAGTCCTCAACAAGCCTCCTAGTATCCAAATTCACATCATTAGTACGGAAGCATATTCAAATAGTACACATAATTCTATGGGATAAGAATAGGACTCACGCTATGGGGGTATCATAAGGAAAAGGGTTAATATGGATTCACACAACACATAGCACATAAATACTAAGGGATGGGTAAGTAGGACTCATGCTATGGGGACAATTCAGGGCTTAGGATCTTTCACCACATAACATAGAATCATCTCATGATAATCATGATCAACCCTCACAACAATAACTTGTAGGTCGCCATAAGAAAGATTCCAAGTACACTTAGCATGTAATTATAAAGGAGTTTGCAAGATGTCCAACGATGCCTCTAATCATAAGATATGTCGGGGTCCAAGACATACTCCGGGGTCACCCTCAAGTAAATAATAAAACAAACACCATAGGTAGAAGAATGATGGTTGGTTATTGGAAGCTAAAACTCACCACAACAAGCAAATCAAAAGGATCCAACCTAGACGTTGTATGGTGGATTAATGTACTCCTCAATCCCTACATGGTGAGATCATGTAGGCAAAAGTATATTTTAGTACATTTAGATGTACTAAGTTTGCAGGATGTTATGCATATGATTTACCAAACCTGCATATAATATTAGATGATGAGGACACAAAATATAGAAAGAGATTTATAACAATAAATACAATTTTATAATGACATGCTATGAAATTCATGATGCATGAAATGCAATATTGCTCATATATAGTGGGGATGGGACCTTAACCGACATTTCAAACTTATGTGATCTATTACATGAATTTTCCTGATGTTGACCTTCCATCTGTTAGAGATGATTACTTGCCAAAGGTAATTTACGCTATACCTTATGACCCGGTTATTTCATATTTAGTGGCCATCTTTCTTATGACTCGGTTATTTTGGAAGGATTTCGTTATCAAATATATCATATCATATCATAAATGAATAGCTATTCCTTTTGACCCGGTTATTTCGTTGATGGCTATCATTCCTATATTTGTACATAGTTCAAGGAAAGGGAGAGGGCCCTTGGGGATGGCTCTGACGCCTCCAATCTATTGGTGCTAGGTCAAACATCTCATGATAATGGTTATATATATACATGATTTCAAAAGAGGCAAGTCATTTCTATTCATTTCAATGCACATTTAGGCTTAAAAGCCAAATATTTCTTCTAATCATTCATTCATGGGCTAAAAAGCCAAATTGTAGTTCAATATCATGTTTCTCATTCATCGGAATAGCTCATTTATTATACAATATTGTGCAATCACCCAATATGCTCAAAGAGCCAATAACAATAGACATTTATGTGATCATATTCTTTTCATAGACAATATGTGAGCTTAACTCACTGAAAACATTTCATAAAAACGTATGTGAGCTTAACCAACCAATAGTTTCATAAATCCAATGCTCACGAATGCATATATGCTACGAGTGACATAATAATAATATAGGTAATAGAGATTCAACTTCAAATCAATAATACATTATGCAATTTAGGTAAAACATAAGTAAAATTAACATTTAGAACATAATATATATTATTAATGCACAAATCTGTCACGACCCAGCCCCAGGGGCCGTGACTGGTGCCCGGATGGGCACCCAAACACAATCATAAAGTCAAATTTCCAATAGATGGCTTATGCCAACATAAGTATCAAATGGAATCATTAGAATCTCAGACGTGCACATATGGGCCAACAAGGCCACTATGGTAGGTAAAGCCGCCTATCAGACATACCAAACGTATCATGCAGGTCTAATCAGACAGATTGTGCACAACCCACACGTGTATGTATCCACAGACCTCTTACAAACCGACAGAATCATAGGATGGGACAGGGCGCCATTGTACCCCTAAACAGATATACATAATGCAAGGTACAAAAATAGACATATATATCAAGAGTGGGCTCCAAAGTAGGGGAGCACTTCAAACAGCAGAAGGAATGTCCTAAGCTGATGGATCACCAAACTATTCTTTGGTACATGCGGGCATGAACACAGCCCCCGAAGAAAGGGGGTCAGTACGAAATACGTACCGAATATGTAAAGCAGAGTATACAAATTATAAATCAGAGTAATAATCAAACCGAAAGTATAATAGTCAAATGCCCGTCCAAAACATCAAAAGGTTTATTTTCAAAATACCAAAACATGCCTAACATACCGGAACGATGGCGCCTCCAGGCACACACCATCCACAGCGTAACGCCACGCCCATCAGACATATCAAACAAATCATGCAGGTTTAATCAGATAGACTGAGCATAACCCACACGTGTATGTATCCACAGAAAGTTCAAATCTCCGGACCAAATCTCTGTCACATATCACAAACATATCAGTAAGCCCAATTACTGCATCACACCAACTAAGCGGAGCCTGGTCCTTGGGCAAAGTCGACCCGCCAAACACAGCGTAACGACGGAACAAATATATCATAATGCGCACGATAACAACCGGCCCGGGATCCGACGAAGGATATCATAATAGGCACGAGCAGAGTCGTGAGTAGTCATATGCATAAAAATCATTATCATAAATCCAAAAGATATGTAAAGTATTCGTTTTCAAAATCAAAATAAGATTTATTCCAAATTCTTTTAAAGTTACCAAAATTACTTAAAAGGTCATCATGGGTCCTATGGCCGGTGGGAACCCGAATTGGCCTAACTTACGGAGAACATATTTATCCTAAATCATGCAAACTCCTACAAGGCATTTCAAAACAGTTTTCCAAAGCAATTCTAGCTTCCTATCAAAAGTTACTAACATTTATAGATTCTAAAATCATTAAAACATAAATATTTGCAAAATTTATCGAACATTTACATATTATTGCAACTTATAAATTTTAAAAAAACATAGAAAATAATATTAGGACAAATTTACATGAGAGTGCCAAGGAACAAAGACGGGCCATACATAAGCTCGGATTGTTATTCTTGCAACTTATAAATTTTAAAAAACATAGGAAATAATATTAGGACAAATTTACATAAGAGTGCCAAGGAATAAAGACGGACCATACATAAGCTCGGATTGTGGAAATAGAGTTCCCTCGGGGATCATATCAAAGCCTAATTTGAACTAGGACATGCCAAAAAGAAAGGGGGTGCTTTACATACCTCCAACGTCTTTCAATCCAATCCAAATGCAAGCCAAATCCAACTTATGCTTCGGATTTTCCCAAAGTCTACAAACAATTCATAATAGCCAAACAATTAGCTAATGACTTCTTGGCATTAAATTTCAAGTTTACCCTTAATCCTACAAAAACTTCGGCAGCATCTCCCATTAAAACAGGCCACCCCGAGAATTCAACTCGGCTCAATTCATCAACATCAACAACAACAACAACCTAGCAACATCAATAATCAATTTTACTACAACATACATACAACCTTCATAACACATAAAACAAGATTAAACCTTATCTTTTTCTCTACAACTCCTCAAGTGGCTAGGGTTGCCAAAGATGAGAAATAAATATTTTTCTTGCTCCAACAACACCTTCAAGCTACTTAGAAGCCTCAATATAGTAGGTTTGCATCAACAAATAATTTTTGGAATGGATAAAATTGAATTTCAATCCCTCTAAGTCTTGGCCAAGACTCCTTGAGTGTTTCTCAATTTTTTTTTTGCTTCTTATTTTCCAAGTATAAAGTGATAAGGAAAACAAAGGGGTTATCTTGTGTATATAGGCAAGAATTAGCCAAGTTTACATGCCCCACACCACACTTGTTCCACTTAAAATATAACATTAATTTGTGTGAGCCCCACTTCTTGTGTTGTTCCAATTAAATACTAACACAAACTTTATATGGGCCCGACTTATCTTCTAGAACTAACTTTTAAAAATTCCACCTTAGTCCCAAATTTTTCGATAATGCCACTTTGGTCTCAAATTTTTGTAATTGTTCCAATGCCTGAAATGTGGGTTCTAACATCCTCCCCCCCTTAAGCACATTCATCCTCGAATGTTAAACTAGCTTTACGAGTCATACAAACAATTAGGGGGAGTTCCCTTTTCAACTGTCCCAACAATCGATATATAGACCAACAATTTATTTATCAAATAGCAAAGTCCAGCAGAAAATTAAATTACCTATAGGCACTGGAAACAAGTGAAGATATTTCTTCTTCATCTACTCTTCTGCTTCTCTTTGTCATTGTTTCACCACAGCACCTTAACAGGAGCCACATCTTTGTTTCGCAACCTTTTTACCGAACTTCATAATACCTTTCATAGGTGATACTTTAAGAAATACTCAATCACCAACTAAAAATTCTAAATGTCAACGAAGATTATTTACACATGATTTCTGCCAACTCTGGCCACTAAAAATCACTCCTGAATGAATTTCACTTCATCCACTGCTTGCTGGATCACATCTGGATCAATTAACTCTGTCTCTCCAATAGTAAACCAACTGATTGATGAGTTTAATATGCCTAGCTTAGGGTTCAAAAGCTCATGTTGAACTATAGATAGGCTTTTAGTTAGTATATCTGCAGTGAAGCAGCTAAATTTTCACCTTTCCTAAGTAAATCCTTATTTGTTCTGCAGCTTCAAGACTATTCAACTTCTCTTTGGTGTTAGCATACCTTGCTCTCTCCTGTTCAATTCCAGCATTCAACTTTGTAATTTCAACATTTGCATTCTCAACCATCAATTTCTTGATTCTTCACTCATCATATTACATGCATTGGCCTTGACATCAGACTGATAAGGATGTGGGACAGAGTTACTTGAAACCATATTATGAGCTCTAACAGCGGGACTATATCCATTAGCTCTTTTCTTCTTTTTTTTTCTTCTTGGACCTATGGTAATCAGCAGGATATCCTACCAGCTTGTAGCATACCTCTTTGGTGTGCCCTTTCATCTTGCAGAACTCACACACCATATTATAGTTTTTCTCAAGTTGTAAAAGTACTCCTCTAGCATAAAATGCCATATCATGATTACTACTCTTACTTACTGCAGGGCTTGCTCCTTCGGGCAACTGTGGTCTTTTTTGGAGGTATCACTGTAAAGCAACCTCATTCTGTCAGAAAAGGGTTATCCTAATAACATAGCTCTATTGCACGATCTAAGATCAGAAAGAAGAGTGACATCAAAAGAGGACAAAATTTGTCCAAT
>DF357977.1:20855-39026 GCA_000787875.1 Solanum virginianum | reverse complement strand
TAATAGATGTGGGGCCCAACACACTGATAAACAAGACTCTACTAGACACGATCTGTGGACACTCTGAGGATGAACTGCTCTGATACCACTTCTGTCAAGACCCAGCCCCAGAGGCCGTGACTGGTGCCCGGATGGGCACCCAAACACAATCATAAAGTCAAATTTCAAATAGATGGCTTATACCAACATAAGTATCAAATGGAATCAACAGAATCTCAGACGTGCACATATGGGCCTACAAGGCCACTATGGCGGGTAAAGCCGCCCATCAGACATACCAAACGTATCATACATGCCTAATCAGACAGACTGGGCATAACCCATATGTGTATGTATCCACAGACCTCTAACAAACTGATAGAATCATAGGATGGGACAGGACCCCGCAAACAGCAGAAGGGATGTCCTAAGCTGATGGATCACCAAACTGTTCTTCGGTACCTGCGGCCATGAATGCAGCCCCTGAAGAAAAGGGGGTCAGTACGAAATACGTACCGAATATGTAAAGCAGAATATACATAATATGAATCAGAGTAATAATCAAATCGAAAGTATAATAGTCAAATGCATATCCAAAACATCAAAAGGTTTATTTTCAAAATACCAAATCATGCCTAACGGACCGGAACGATGGCACCTCCAGGCATACGCCATCCACAGCGTAACGCCAGAAAGTTCAAATCTCTGGACCAAATCTCCATCATATATCACAAACATATTAGTAAGCCCAATTACTGCATCATACCAACTAAGCGGAGCTCGGCCCTTGGGTAAAGCCGACCCGCCAAACATAGCGTAACGACGGAATAGATATATCATAATGTGCATGAGAACAATTGGCCCGGGAACTGGCGAAGGATATCATAATAGGCACGAGCAGAGTCCTGAGTTTTCATATGCATAAAAAATTATTATTATAAATCCAAAAGATATGTAAAATATTCGTTTTCAAAATCAAAATAAGATTTATTCCAAATTCTTTTAAAGTTACCAAAATTACTTAAAAGGGCGTCACGTGTCCCATGGCCGGTGGGAACCTAAACTGGCCTAACTTATGGAGAACATATTTATCCTAAGTCATGCAAACTCCTACAAGGCATTTTGTTTTAGGTTTTTCAAGGCAATTCGAGCTTTCTATCCTTAGTTATGGACATTTATAGTTTCTAAAATCATTAAAACATAAATGTTTGCAAAATTTATCAAACTTTTACATATTCTTGCAACTTATAAATTTTAAAAAAACATAGGGAACAATATTAGATTCTTGGCATTAAATTCCAAGTTTACCCTTAATCCTACGAAAAATTTGGCAGTATCTCCCCTTAAAATAGGCCACCTAGAGAATTTAACTCGGCTCAATTCATCAACAACAACAACAACAACCTAGCAACATCAATAATCAATTCAAATAACAATATAACAATAATATCTTTCTTTATCATCACTTAACAATTTCCATCATTCCGGTGAGCATACTACTTACAAATATGGATAATTTCCGATCCTTCTTTCACCTTACCATAATTATATTATATTACTTAAACAACAATTCATAATCCCAACACAACATATACTACACCACATGGCTCGGATACTACACCCACAATTTCACTTCCAACACTCCATCTTTCTTGATTTTCCTTTATTTTAACATACTACAATATATATACAACCTTCATAACACATAAAACAAGATTAAACCTTACCTTTTTCTTTGTAATTCCTCAAGTGGCTAGGGTTGCCAAAGATGAGAAATAAATGCTTTTCTTGCTCCAACAACACCTTCAAGCTACTTAGAAGCCTCAATATAGTAGATTTGCATCAACAAATAATCTTTGGAATGGATGAAATTGAATTTCAATCCCTCTAAGTCTTGGCTGAGACTCCTTGAGTGTTTCTCAATTTTTTTTTTTGCTTCTTATTTTCCAAGTACAAAGTGATAAGGAAGACAAAAGGGTTATCTTGTATATATAGGCAAGAATTAACCAAGTGTACATGGCCCCACACCATACTTGTTCCACTTAAAATCTAACACCAATTTGTGTGGGCCCCACTTCTTGTGTTGTTCCAATTAAATACTAACACAAACTTTATATGGGCCTGACTTATCTTCTAGAACTAACTTTTAAAAATTCCACTTTAGTCCTAAATTTTCTGATAATGCTACTTTGGTCCAAAATTTCCATAATTGTTCCAATGCACAAAATGCGAGTTCTAACAAAATCAAACTTTAAAAGTGACATGCATATTCATAACTTCAATGTAATTCATCATGATAGGGATTAAATCAACTTAAAATCATTAAATAAGTACAACTCATACTTTAATTGAATTTGATAAATAATACAATTAAAAACCCAAATTAAAGTAGCTAAAATTCCATGAATTTGAGTAAAAAAGGTTTGGGATCTTCTTGGTTGAAACGAACCAAGAATTAAACCCACATACCTTAGATAATAAAGAAGATTCAAGAAGAAATTTGGTGAAGAAAGAGACATTCCTTGATTCCCAAGCTTGAAACCCCACAAGAATTCTTTGAAAGAGACTTTAGAGTGACTTTAGAGAATTTCAAATGTGAGGAGTGAATTTGAATGTTAGGAATACAATTTAGGTCATTATGAAGTCTTTAGGAAGAATAGGAAGTAGACTATTACAATAAACTATAATTATGAAAATGCCATTAATGAAACGAGTTCAAAAATTAAACTTCATCCATGTAGCACTACACGAACTGTGTAGTTGCCCGTGAACCAACACTTAGACAAAATTTCACTTGATAAAGGTTCGAAATGGTAATCCTATACTTATAATTTTTTTGACAAAAATCAATCACATGGTGGGGCCACACAGGTCGTGTGAAGCTACGCGGGCTGTGTAGGTGCCCGTACTACCTCCCTTAGAAAAGCAATTTTCCCATGACCAAGTTACAAGGTAGTGATTCTATACTTAGAAAAATTTTACTCTGATAGCCATACAGGACGCCTCACTGGCCGTGTCACACCACACGAGTCGTGTACATGGCTGTGTGACAACACTTGGTCCCAATATTGTGGGATTTCAAGACAAGGCCACCACATAGCCCACGACACGACCCGTGAAGTGTCACACGAACCATGAGGGGTCTAAGTATGGTGTGCCTTAGTTTTAAACACCACATTTAGGACCAACCAACCTCTTAAGGCAAAGGGCCACTTTACGAGACCCCCACACGGATTGTGTGACCTCACATATGCCGTGAGATCTTCTCAAAAGTGTCACCTTGGTCAAAAGTTTCCTGAAATCAAAATTTTCAAGCTCCGTTAAGGTCGTACGACATCTGGGGTCCTTACAACTTAAGCTTGGGTAAACAAAAATTTTCAATTGTTACTGATGGTGATTATCAAAAAAGGACGTTGAGTTTTACATATTTAAATTCTAGTAAAGGTAAATGTAAATTTACTATTCAAGCTTTAATAGTTGGAGTTATTCACCATTTATGTCAATGGAAGATAATAATAATTTTTACTATTAATTGAAATCTCAATCTAGTTCAGACATCGTAATTATTAAAATAAATTGTATAAAGATTTAGTTTTCATATTTAAATTCTAGTAAAGATAAAAGTATGTTTACTATTCAAGCTTTCATAGTAGAAGTTATTGAACATTATGCAAATGGAAGGTATGTCACGCCCTGGAAGGGTACTCTTAGTGTGGCCGCCACTTTGAGACTATTGCTAGTCCCTGAGCAAACCACTTGGCCTGATAGTCACGTCGCACTCAATAATGAAAGAATAACATTAAATAGATAGACATCATATGAATAAGATATAACTTAACTAACTGATAATTTCCAATGAATAAGTTTGGAATACAAAATAATCAACAAAATCCTCTACTCAGTGTCTATGAAGCCTTTCCTCAACAGTCCAGATGGTGCCATGATAGACCATGGACACCTTAAATCAATGAAAGAAAAGTACTAGATTAAAGTGGAAGATAAAAGGGCTCCTCTGGAAAGCAAGGTAGGTAGAAGAGGAGCCCATTCATCCCGTAGTCACTATATGCTATGTGTTATGTGAGTTTATGATAATCCATTTCCCTAAGATGCCCCCATGGTATGAGTCTTACTTTTCTATCCTTTAGAATTATGTGTTACTTTAGAATGCGTTTCCGAACCGATGATGTGTATTTTGGTACTTTGAGGCTTGTTTGGGGATCCTCGGGTTCCCAATCTCCGTGTCACTTCTAAATTCTAGGTTTGAGACATAACAAAATACCTCATACCTTATCATGGGAATTCATAATAAATACAAGAATTTTAGTATTTGAATAATAGAATTTTCCAAATCTCAATTCTTTTTGTAAATCTTGCCTCAAGAAGATGAAGGGGTGTGTGGAAGAAAGTAGTCTACACTTTAGCATGCCTTATATACCTGGGAATAGAAGAAACAATCAAACTTCAATGAATCCTCGTGCTAGAATTAAGAACTCTTGCTCTTCAATGAAGAATGGTGAATTTACACCTATGGTTTCGTTTTAAGGGTTTATTTAAGCATAAAACAACCAAGGATTTAATTAAATAGGGATTGGAATGGATGAAAATGCCCCTCTTAAAAATTGTTGCCTAAGTCTATGAGACCCAATCTATGAGTCGTAGAGCATTCTATGGGTTGTAGACAACCTCCCATGAATGAGAGATCTAAAAATCTAAGCTACTGGAAATGGGCATGAGACCTCTCTTATAGGTCATAAACTATTCTATGAGTCATAAACTACATCTTCATAAATAAAGGGTCCTGAGGTTTGAGTTACTGAAATTTATCACGAAGCCTCTTCTAGGAGTTGTAAATGGTTCTACGAGTTGTAAACCACCTCTCGTATGTAGTCCTCATATTTGGAAAATTTCACCAAGTCATCTAGGGGTTTTACAAGACTTATTCTATGAGTTGTAGACCTATCTATGAGTCGTAAATGACCCTCATGAATCTTTCTTCTATAATTTTTCTCAGTCTCTTCTTAGCATCCTCTGTGCGTCTACTCTAGATTAGGAAGAAGGAATTAGGGGGTGTTACATTATCCTTGGATGATGAGAAATCTAGGGATTTAAGTCAATGATGAATCTCCTTATGGACTCTAACAATCAACTAGCTCTCATCTCACCCATGCGATCAGCCATTAATGAAACGAGTTCAAAAATTAAACTTCATCCATGTAGCACTACACGAACTGTGTAGTTGCCCGTGAACCAACACTTAGACAAAATTTCACTTGATAAAGGTTCGCCCATGCGATCAGAAAATCAAGAAATTCACTAAGCAAAACAATCAAACAGTCAATATATCACATTAATCGTCACTCAGACTCTAGAACAATATCATCTATCACACAAAGAATGAAAGAAAAACACTAAGAATGGGAATTGAAGAATTTAGAGGGGATTCATTACCAGCAACTCTCTCATCATTAGTACCCAGGAATAGATGAGAGTATTTTGCCTTCATATCCTCCTTTGCCTCCCAAGTAGCTTTTTCTATGAATTGGTTCCTCCACAATACTTTGACAGATATAATCTCTTAGGTTCTTAACTTAGAATCTGATGATCAAAGATTTGGATAGAAATCTCCTCATAATTCAGATTGTCTTTCACTCTAATACTCTCGATAGGCACTATCGGCTGTGGATCTCCCAAACACTTCTTGAGCATAGAAATGTGGAAGACTAGGTAATGGCCGCTAACTCTGATGGTAGTTCCAATTCATATGCCACATTGCCCACTCTTATAATGATTCAGTAAGGACTAATATACCATGGACTCAACTTTTCTTTCTTTTCGAACCTCATCACACCATTCATGGGTGACATTTTCAAATATACCCAATTATTAACCTCAAACTCTAAGTCTCTTTTTCTAACATCTGTGTAGGATTTTTGTCGACTCTGTGCAGTCCTCAACCTTTCTCGAATGATGTTCATCTTCTCTGTAGCTTGGTCAACTAGGTCTGCTCTTATCAAATTTGCTTCTACTACCTCAAACCATCCAATAGGCAACCTATACCTCCTCCCACAAAGTGCCTTATATGGGGCCATCTGAATGCTCGAATGGAAGTTGTTATATTAAGCAAACTTTATCAAAGGCAAATGATCATCGCAATTACCTTTAAAGACAATGGCACAGGCTCTTAGCATATCCTCCAACGTATAAATAGAACACTCTTCTTGGCCATCCATCTGTGGGTGAAAAACAGTTCTAAGGTGCACCGTTTTATCGAAACCCTTCTAAAAAGATCTCTAAAACTAGGCAGTGAATTGAGCTTCTCTATCAGAGATGATAGATAAAGGGACTCTATATAGTCTAACAATCCCCTTTATGTATAGTCGGGCATAATCCTCCACAGTGTCAGTCATCTTTACTGCCAAAACGTGTCCAGATTTGGTCATCTAATCATCTATCACCCAAATTGAATCACGCTGCCTGCGGGACCTCAATAAGCCTGTGATGAAGTCCATGTTGATCATCTCCCACTTCTACTCTGGAATCTCAAAGTTCTGGGCTACTCTACATGGCCTTTAGTGCTCATTAACTTGTTGGTAATTCGAGCACTCGGAGACAAACTCAGCAATGTCCTTCTTCATTCCACTCCACCAGTAGACTTCCTTCAAGTCATGATACAACTTGGTAGTCCTAAATGGATAGAATATCTAGAACCATGGGCCTTTGCCATGATCCTCCCTCAAACATTATCCACATATGCGGTGTTTCCCATGGACAACCTACTAAGAGCATTAGCAACCATGTTAGCTTTACTTGGATGGTAGAGGATGCTCATGTCGTAGTCTTTGAGCAATTCAAGCCATCTTCTCTGCCTCAAATTAAGCTCTTTCTGGGTAAAGACGTGTTGCAGGCTCTTGTGGTCTATGAATACATCAACATGTGCTCCATATAAATAGTGGTGCCATAGTTTAGAGCAAACACCACTGCTGCCAACTCCAAGTCATGACTAGGGTAGTTTCTCTCATGAACCTTAAGTTGTCCAAAAGCGTTGGCAACAACCTTCCCCCTCTGCATCAACACACATGTCAACCCTACTCTCGAAGCATCACAGTAGATAAGAAATCCATCTATCCCATTAGGCAAGGCCAACACTGATGCAGCAGTTAATCTTATCTTCAACTCTTATAAATATCTCTAACACTCGTCAGACCATTGAAACTTGACCTTCTTCTTAGTCAATTTAGTCAGCGGTGCAGATAGGTAAGAAAATCCATCAACAAACCTCCGATAATAGCTAGCTAATCCTAAAAAACTCCTTATCTCGGTTGGTGAGGTTGGTCTTGAAAAATTCTTAACCATCTCGATCTTTTGGGTATCTACCCTTATCCCATCTCCAGTAACAACATAGCCCAAGAAAGCCATAGATTTGAGCCAGAAATCACACTTTAAAAACTTTGCATATAACTCATTATCTCTGAGCATCTATAAAGTGATTCTGAGGTGATTTGCATGCTTCTTCTTATCTCTGGAATACACCAGAATATCGTCAATGAAAACTATCACGAATATGTCAAGATACTGTCTGAATACTTTATTCATCAGGGCCATAAAGGCTATAGGTGTATTTGTCAACCCAAATGATATCACCAAGAACTCGAAGTGACCATATCGCGTTTGAAAACCCATCTTCGGGATGTCACACTCTCTCACTTTTAATTGGTGATATCCTGATCTGAGGTCAATCTTGGAGAAAATAGTGGCACCTTGAAGTTGCTTAAACAAGTCATCAATCCTCAGAAGGGAATACTTATTATTAACTATCACCTTATTCAGTTGATGGTAGTCAATACACATTCTCAGGAAACCATCTTGCTTTCACATAAATAAGATCGGAGCACCCCATGGAGAGATACTTGGCCTTATAAATCCCCTTTCTAGTAAGTCCCTCAATTGTTCCTTCAAATTTTTCAACTCCGCAGGGGCCATTCTATAGGGTGGAATGGAAATAGGTTGGATGTCAGGAAAAATATCAATTCTAAAGTCGAACTCCTGATTAGGAGGGACTCCGGGCAGATTCTCAAGAAATACATCAGGAAACTCAGTCACGATTAGAATAGACTTAAGAGAAGGGGGCTCAATATTATCATACTTGACTCGCACGAAGTGGTAGATACATCCCTTAGAGATCAGTCTTTGGGCCTTGAGGTAAGAAATAAATGTACCCTTCGTGCAACAGAATCTCCCTTTCACTTAATAACAAGCTTATTCGAGAATTAAAATATGATAGTCTGGGTTCTGTAATCAACAGAGGCATAGTAAGTGTGAAGCTAGTCTATACCAAGGATCAAATCAAAATCGACCATCTCTAACTCAATCAAATCAGCAAGAGTACCCCTATGATAGATAGACACTACACAATCTCTATATATTTTCTTGGCTTGAATGGACTCACCAACAGGAGTAGAAATATAAAATAGCTCAAGCAAACACTCAGGAAGGATCTCAAATCTACCAGCCACATATGGTATCACACAAGAACAACTTGCACCCGGATCAAGTAAAGTATAAAAAGGAAAGTAAAAACTCAAAGTATACCTGTCACAACATCTGGTGCAACCTCCTGGTCTTGTTGGTTCCCCATTATATACAAATGGTTTATCCCACTGCTAGCCCCTCGTGCAACACCTTTCTATCTGGTGACCCCTCGCTGGTGGTGTTGTGGTAGAGGATTGGGCCTAATTGCCCCACATAAGACATTCTCTCTAAAAATGGCTCCGTTGGCCACACTTGTAGCAATCATTCCCTCCATCTCTATATTCTCCCAAATGTATCCTGCTATATTTTCCACAAGGTAGCTTTCCTCTATAGCCAAGGGTCACACTTGCTTAAGATTGTGCACCCTATGCCCTAAAGTTTGGCTGACCTTGGGACTTATTATCATATCTGTGACTCGGGATTGGTACACTAACTGAAGATAGAGCATATATAGAGGACCTCCTCTGGAAGTATGAGTTATCTCTCTTACTCTGCTTGGTATGATATGGCTTAGGACCTACTGACTTGGCCATCTTACTCATATGTCATCTTTGTCCTTCTTATCCTCCTTAGTTTACTAGGCAAAAACCATCATTCTAGAAATATCCATACTTAGGATCGACAATGACTCCTTGCACTCCTTCTTTTCATGTCTACCTAACCTAGATAAGAATTTCCTCATCCTTGCTCTCATATCTTGGACCATCTCTAGAGCATACTTGGATAATTGGATGAATTTTAGGCTATAATCTTTAATAGTCAACCCTTCTTGTTTCAGATTCACAAACTCTTCAACTTGTGCCTCTCTTAACTCCTGAGGAAAGAAGTGATTGAGAAAGGCACTCTCGAACTAATCTTAAGTAGCGGGCTCAGTATCCTTACCTCGACTCTCTTCCAATTGATTATGCCATACATTAGCCACATCCTTTAGCTGATAGAAAGTAAGCTCAACTCCCTCAATCTCGGTCGCATGCATAGTTTTCAGCACTTTCCACATCTCATCAATGAAGTTCTGAGGGTCCTCCTCAACCTTTGACCCAGTGTACACAGGTGGGTTCATCCTCAGAAAGTCATTCAGTCTGGTGGTAGTCATTGGTTCTTGAGAGATAGAACTAAGGGTCTGTGAGCCCTGGTTCCCACTCTGAGGAGCTACCAACTATGTAAGCATAGTGATAGCTTATCTGGAGTTAGCCTCTATGGTAGGAGCAGGTAGGGTGGTAGGTGTCACAGGAACACCAACAGTTCTGGTTGATTGTCCTCGGCCCCTCATTTCTATCTGAGAAGGCACCTCTAAAGTACGGTTCTCAGCATTGCTGGTCAAAGCATTACTTTCGGTTATAGTGCACTTAGGAAGCATGATCTGCAAGAGCATCACGCACGAGTTAGAAGGGAGTTTGGTAGACTTTTAACTTTACTGCACAAACTCAGAAGAAAGTGTAATTGTTGCTAGTGTCTTATAGCCACCTACTTATAAAGTGTCGTGCACAATACACCCATAAAAAAGACTCTACTAGATATGGCTTCATAGACCACCAGGACACTTGAACTCTATGCTCTGATACCAATTTTGTCATACCCCGAGAGGGTACCCTTGGCGTGGTCGGCACTTCGAGACTATTGCTAGTCCTCGATAGAACCACTTGGCCTCATCTTCACATCATATTCAATGGCGAAAGAATAACACTCAGTAGATAGACAACATATGAATAAGATATAACTCAACTAACTCATAATTTCTAATGAATAAGTTTGGAAGATAAAATACTCAACAAAATCCTCTACTCAGAGTCTATGGAGCCTCTACTCAATGGTCTATGATAGGCCATGGACACCCCAAATCAATGAAAGAAAAGTACTAGATCAAAACAGAAGATAAAAGGGCTCTGTAACACCCGATAAAATTATCAAAATACCCCTAGAGAAGGGAAGTGCGCATAACACATCTTCCCATGCTCCATTTATAAATTCGTGATTAGATTTGCAATCAGCATGAAAAATTGAGTGGGAAAATGGCCTTGTTCAAATTTTAGAGCAACAAGATCTAAAAATAGTTTTTTGATCCAAAAGTCAAGATAGTGTTTGTGCACATCAGGGTCGCAATGCACCCTGAACATGGACTTACACTTTCTTTTTTAATTGTTTGATGGGACTTGGAAAAATCCGTTCGAAGGATTTTTGTAAGAAAATACACTGGTCTGCGCCAAAGGCGCGTCACCAACCTAAGTAAATTTTGAATTGAATTTTCTTTCATTTTATGGAGGGTGTATTTCAGACCTTTACCAACCTCTTCTAAGTTTAATAAACAAGTATAAAGGATCTTTTATATCAAGCCAAGTCCAAAGAGTCTCTACCAACTAAGTTTTCATACGAGTTGATGAAGGGTCAACTTCAAATGATCATATCTCTTAAAGTATAGTAAGTTAGGTGACCACTAACATATCAATTCGAAGATATTTGAATCAGGTTTCTAATTCATCTAATTTCGTCTTAATTGGAGTTCAGAGTAAAACATTATGACCATTTTAGTGAAGACGTGCAGAGCTATCTGAAGGTCAATGATAGCTCTGCGTGGTGGACCTGATACAGACCCATACTGGATAAGCTAATGACATTTTTTTTATAGGGTAATTTTATCCTAAAAACTTTGGGGGTCTATTTAAGGTCTCAAAACGTATAAAACCTCAGTTTTCATAATTAAAAACCATCTTCTTTACTCTTAATCATAAACGCTCAAGAATCATCAAGAAAATCATCAAGTTAGGATTAGCTTTCAAGATTCATCATCAAGGTAAGTTATTCTTCATAAATTTCAATCTACTTAACCTAAATTTCTTCATCTAATCATGAATGTCTAATACAATATTAAATCATAACCTAGGGTTTCAAAAAAATGAATTCAAGAATTCCAAGAAAGAATTTTTTTATTCTTCTTTTTCAAGAATGTAGGGTTCTTCAACAAGAACTCTAAAAATTCCAAGTTAAGAATTTAAGAATCAAGGAGAAATCCTTCTAACAATATCTTTCCAAGTTCTTCCACTTTAAAAGAACTACCGAAACTGAGGATTTTCTCCAAAAAAGTTACTATTCATCAAATTTTGATTGTAATATCAAATTTCTAGGTATGTAAGGCTAAATAAAAGCATGAGATTATTCACCCATGTGCCCTATAGATGGTCATAGATGATTTGAGAGTCCATGAGTCCCCATACATGATTCTTGAAGTATTATCTTGATTAAATTCTTGAAACTATATTACTTACATGTATTTTCATACGTTGATGATCATCATAAACTTGATTTCTTGAATTGAATACTTTCTATGAGATATTGTATAAATCCTATATGTTAACTTTTGAAAGTATGTAAGAATGAACTTAGGAGATGAGTCTAGAGTCTTGATGATATAAATGTGCTTGTTATTGTGGTTCTGGTCCTTAATTGAGTGTGTTGATGATGATGTTGATGAGATTGATATCCTTATAGTCTTAAAGAGGTTGAACTTAATCTCAAAAGAATTTTCCTATTCTATTGAGTTGATGGTTGATGAGATGAGTTGATGTTCTTTGTCCCAAAGAAACTAAATAGTGAAAAATCTTGATGTTTGATGTTTATGAGCATATTGAGTCCTAGGAGGAGTATCGAGCACCGATGAGTCAGAATGAGTCCCACTAGCTATCATAACTATGTACCCAGTTTAGGAGAAGATTGGACCATGAAAAATTGATGTTTCCTTAGTCCTTAAAAGAGGACTTGATATTATTATGGATCCAAAGATGCCATATCCTTTTATCCTGGTAAGGTACTGGGTAGATGCCACAACAACATCGCTTTGTTGTATCATCACCAGCTCATAGGTAATGGTTGTATGTCATGCCCCAAATCCCGTTAGGGTGGACCGACACCCATCGCCGATAAGGCTCGGGAGGACCAACCTATACCCCATCACTTCTGTCAAGCCCCAATACCGTTAAGGCGAACCGGCATCCGTAGCCGATAAGGCTCGGGAGAACCAACCTATACCCATGTACTTTATACACATATTAGAAGGTGTTTCTACACTCAACATGCCTTTAAGGAGGTAAATAGTAATAACAAGCCAAAAGAAATACCGATATCTAGGCCATTAGGGCCACATCTAAAGTACGAGACATAACCACACTTTAATTTACATAGTCTACAAAGCCTCTAAATAAGGACAAGTATCTGATAAGGGTCTGGACAGGCCCCGCCTCAACTAACTATACAACATAAAAATATAAGCTCTAGACATGCAAAGCCCCGAAGCAACTTGGAGCTTGGTAACCACAGCTAGATATCCTGTACTCCTACTAGGGAGATCTACTAGCACTTGTACTTGCAGTATGAAATACAGGTTTCCCGTAAGGAACGTCAATACGAGATAATGTACTGAATATATAAGGTAGGAAATACTATATATGAAGTATCAGCTCAAATGAAATTATGCACTGCTGTACGATAAGAGACCACCTTTAGTTATATTGTGGGATCAAGTACTTTATATTCTTTATATCACTTTTCCTTTACTGTAAAATTTATGCACAATATGTACTATAAAATGACCAATTGATCAGTGGTAAACTATATCGGGATCGTCCTTTACACAAATAATGAAATGTGTATGAGATGAAACAACTCGTGAACTTTATTTGGCAACAAGGACTCATATACTTGGTAGTAACGTATGTATGTAGATATGAAGGTGACTATGTATGAAAGCACATGAACATGTGAAAGAGTAGAGACACGGTTAATAGTTATGTCATAGTTGGTAAGTGCCTTTATGTGCCAAGGAAGAATCTAGATTTCATGCCAAACAATACGAATTTAAGTAGCCTTACATACCTCGTTGTATGACCTTGCTATTTCCTCGAGATAACCTTTCCTTTCTCCAAATATTTAGCTACAACATAGTAAGTAATAAAACTAGCATTAGCAGCCAATAGACACATTTTGGCAGCCCAATCTTATAAAAAAAATAACATACGGGCAGCAAACGGATAATTACAAACCCGAGAGTATTCTTTTAACCTTTTCGCCCCTAATCGTATTTTCTAATACACATTCTCATATACACATCATGTATAGCCTGTTTTAGTGCCATAACAGCCTTATAACAGCCCACAAAACAGAACAGATAACAATTCTACACAATATAAAAATGGACGGCATAACGTTATATCCCTTCATTACATTTCGACGTCGACAATTCCAAACCTATTCCTACTTTAACCAAACTGTCCTCAACACATCTATACACAACAATAGCCTTTAAACAGTCTCAATATAGTACCAAAATAGTAATGAATGATGTGAGGCTATAGCCTCCCATCCATCAGCCCACAAGTTCCAATCAAGAACACAACTGCGATATCATGTAAAAACTCACTTTTGCGGACTGTAAAAGTAGTGAAGCAGCCTAGTTACATAACTACCAAACCAGACTTTGTTAAATACATAAGTATTATATCATAATACAGCCAACCAAGAAGGAAAAAACCTCTTATTAACAAGAAAAAGTACATAACAACGTTGGCAACATATGCTGTTTAACCATTTCAGCATAAACATAACCAACATAACTTCTTGTTTGTCATACAAAAACCATACTAAACACATAAGTGAACTTCTTACCTTAGCCTTAAAGATGTAGGGCTTCTCCAAGAACCCTAGAGGGTTGTATGGCTGCTTTTTGAAGTGAATAAAGGAGAGAAAAGATTTCCTTAAGAAAGCTGAAAAATTTGTTTCAACGTTAGTGAAATAAGGTGCTATTTTGAGCCCTTTTAAAAGGTCACTTTGGCCGAATTTGCCTTGAGCTTTTGTCCACATATTATCATATATTAGCACACTAGTGATGCAGCAGGTTGGCCCTTACACTTGGGCCTAAATGGGTCTCCAAGTTGATGGGCCTTGGCTGCCCATTCTCCAAATTCTTCTTCATTTTGTTTGGGCCTAATTAGTCAAGTGGGTTGTGGTGTATTTGGGCCCTTTTCATAATATTATTGGGCTGATAATCAATTCCATTTATGATTCTAAAACACGGGTTAAATTTACACCCTTAACATGGACTTTATTCATAATCGAACTTGGAAAAATTTGACGTCGGACCTCATCTCCATTTAGCCAGCACGTTTAAGCTAAGAAAGTAGGTAACTCACCTGCTAGCTTCCTAAGTCCTACAAGCACCTCAATTCTCTCTCTCTTTTTAGGGCCGTAATCCTCTCAATTTGACACAAAACATGTGTACATGTCACCTTCTTAAGGTTGGACACACATATCGCCCTCTAACGTGATATTCAAGCACTTTTAAAAATTGACCCTAATTTGCAAGTCCATATCATGTTTAATTTGCATAATACTATTATTGTAAGGTGTGGGGTGTTACATCCTCCCCCCTTAGGAACATTTGTCCTCGAATGTTAGCACAATTAAATAGCTTAACCAAGTTCAAACCTTTACTTACACAAACTTTTGACAACACACTAAGTATTCAATCACACGTACCTACTAGTGTCCCAATTTTGTATGTTGGACTTCCTCTTTGGCTTCAAATAAGTAAGGGTATCTTGATTTCATCTTGTCCTCAGCTTCCCATGTTATCTCTTCTGCTTACTGGTTTCTCCAAAGTACCTTTACTGAAGCTATTTCTTTATTCCTTAGCTTCTTAACTTGACGATCTAGAATAACAATAGGTACTTTTTCATATGTGAGATCATATGTAACCTGTACATCCTCAATAGGAGTGACACGAGATGGGTCACCTATGTATTTTTGAAGCATTGAGACACGGAAAACTGGATGAACCATTGAAAGCTCTTGGGGTAGCTCTAGTTTATATGCGACCTGCCCGAACCTCTTAATAATCTGATATGGGCCTATGTAACATGAGCTCAGTTTTCCTTTCTTACCAAATGAATCATATGCAACATGCCCAAACTTCTTAATAATTTTATATGGTCCTATGTAATGTGGGCCCAGTTTTCCTTTCTTACCAAATGTCATAACCCCTTTCATTGGAGATACCTTTAAAAATACCCAATCCCCTACTGAGAATTCCAGTCCTCTTCTTCTAATATGCGCATATGATTTGTGATGGCTTTGTGCTATTTCTAGTCACTATTGTATTACCTTAACTTTTTCCACAGCTTGTAGTACTAGGTCTGGCCCAAGCATGGTGGTTTCACCCATTTCAAACCATCCAATAGGCGACCTACATTTCCTTCCATACAAAGCTTCATAAGGTGCCATCTTGATGCTCGAGTGGTAGCTATTATTATAGGAAAATTCAATAAGTGGCAAGTGGTCCACCCAACTATCTTTAAAGTCCAATGCATAAGCTCATAACATATCTTCAAGTGTTTGAATGATGCATTCTGCCTGACCATCTGTTTGAGGGTGGAAAGTTGTACTCAAATTCACTTGTGTCCCTAAACTCCTTTGGAAGGACTTCTAAAATGTTGCAGTGAATTGAGCTCTTCGGTCAGATATAATGGAGACTGGGACTCCATGTAGCCTGACTATCTCTTTGAGATATAGCTTAGCATACTCTTTAGCTGTATAATCACTCCTGACTGGCAAGAAATGTGCTAACTTTGTAAGTCTATCAACTATTACCCATATGGAATCAAACTTTTTATCCTTTTTCTTAATCCATTAATATCAGGCACACATAATCTATTTTGGCAGTACAGTACTCCATTTTGTGTAAGTTCAAAGCCCTTTATTGTACCCTGACTCACCTTTTCCTTAAGTTGTTGTAGAATAGGATCCTCGAACTATTTTTCTTTAACCTCTATTACCAATGAAGACATTGTTGCATTATGCACAACAATCCCTTCCTTTAGTGTTTCAAGAAGGCGAACTCCCAAACTAGCTAGCTGTCGTAGATCTTTAGCCACCCCTTGACTTACCATGGTCTGATCACCAGTATTTATGATTGCCTTACGACTCAGAGCATTGGCTACCATATTTGCCTTTCCCGGGTGGTAAAATATATCAATATCATAATCCTTTATTAGCTCTAACCTTCTCCACTGTCTTAAGTTTAGTTCTTTCTGCTTAAAGATGTACTGCAAACTCTTATAGTCAGTATAGATATCAACGTGAACCCTATACAAATAGTGGCGCCATATTTTCAAAGTAAATACAACCGCTGCTAGCTCAAGATCATGTGTTGGATAGTTTTTCTCATGTGACCATAGCTGTCTAGATGCATAAGCAATTATCCTACCATGCTATGTCAGTACATACCCTTAGACAACTCTTGAAGCATCGCAACACACTGCATACCCCTCGATGCCCTCTGGAAGTACTAGCACGGGTGCAGAAGTTAGCTTCTTTTTCAGCTCTTGTAAGCTCCTTTCACATGCATCACTCCATTGGAACTTGGTTTCCTTATGTGTCAACTTTGTTAGAGGTACATAAATAGAGGCATACAACTGTCTATCACGAAGAACCTGTAATACTTGTCGTAAGTGATTTACGTGGTCCTCTCTTAGCCAAAATTCACACTTAGAGAATTTGGCGTACAACTGTCTATCGCAAAGAACTTGTAACGCTTGTCGTAAGTGATTTGCATGGTCCTCTTCTGATCTTGAATATACCAAAATGTCATCTATAAATACTATCACGAACACATCCAAGAAAGGCTTGAATACCCTATTCATCAGGTCCATAAAAACTGTTGGTGCATTTGTTAGTTCGAATGACATAATAAGAAATTCAAAGTGACCATAGCGGGTTCTGAAAGCAGTCTTAGTTATATCTTTCTCCTTCACCCTCACTTGGTGATAACCTGATCTCAAATCAATATTTGAAAAGCATTTGGCACCCTATAACTGGTCAAATAAATCATCAATCCTGGGGAGGGGATATTTATACTAAATTGTCACCCTATTTAATTATCAATAGTCAATACACATTTTCAAGGTGCCACCCTTCTTGCGTACAAATAACACTGTTGTACCCCAAGGGGACATATAAGTCTTATAAACCCCTTCTCCAATAAGTCTTTTAACTATTCCTTTAATTCATGCAATTCTGGTGGGGCCATTCTATATGGAGGGATAGAAATAAGTTGAGTGCCTGGAAGTAAGTCAATACCAAAATCTATTTCTAATTCTGAAGGTAAACCTGGAAGTTCTTCAGGGAAGACATCAACAAATTTATTCACCACTGGAACTGATTGAAGAGTTGGTGATTCTACCTCTATATCCCTTACTCTAACCAAATGACAAATAAACCCCTTAGATATCATCTTTCTTGCCTTAAAGTAAGAGATAAACTTACCCTTTTGTGCCCCAATATTGCCTTCCCATTCAAGAACTGCCTCATTTGGAAAGTGGAAGTACACTATCTTAGTTTGGCAATCCACGGTGGCATGGCAAGAAGCTAACCAATCCATACCTATTATAACATCAAATTCCACCATTTCTAGCTCTATAAGATCAGCCAATGTGTCACAGTTACAAACAGTTACTACACAGTCATAATAAACCCTTCTAGCTATAATAGATTCACCAGTTAGTGTGGACACTTCAAATGGTTTGTCCAATAATTTAGGTGTTCTCTTAAGCTTCCCAGCAACTAGTGGGGTAATGTATGATAGCATAGAACAAGGGTCAATTAAGGCATATACATTATGTA
>DF357977.1:3086-18918 GCA_000787875.1 Solanum virginianum | reverse complement strand
ATAAGGACAAGTATCTGATAAGGGTCGGGATAGGCCCTGCCTCGACTAACTATACAACACAAAAATATAAGCTCTAGATATGCAAAGCCCTGAAGCAACCTGGAGCTTGATAACCATAATTGGATATCCTGTACTCTTACCGGGGAGATCTACTAGCACCTGTACCTGCAGCTTGAAATGCAGGTCCCCCATAAGGGATGTCAGTATGAGATAATGTACTGAATATATAAGGCAGGAAATAATGTATATGATGTATCAGCTCAAATAAAACTATGCATTGGTGTACGATAAGGGACCACCTTTAGTTATATTGTGGGATCAAGTACTTTATATTCTTTATATCACTTTATCTTTACTGTAAAATCTGTGCACAACATGTACTATAAAATAACCAACTGATTAGTGGTAAATTATATAGGAATCATCCCTGGCTAGGCTCTTCCTTAGCCTCTCGAGCTACCCCCAGTGATAGGATCGTCCCTGGCTAGGTGATTCTTCCACCCCTCGGGCTACCACCTATCTATAAGCAATATATTTTACCTTTTAATTACCTTTGAGATATTTCTTTTGGTGGTCAAAATATTGGAGCTGTAGTGTTGTATATGTAGCATATGACATGTAGATAATCATACAAGACAATAGACAATGAAAAGAGTATGTTACACAAATAATGGAATGCGTATGAGATGAAATAACTCGTGAACTTTATTTGGCAACAAGGACTCATATACTTGGTAGCACGGGCAGCAAACGGATAATTACAAACCCGAGCGTATTCTTTCAACCTTTTCGCCCGTAATCATATTTTCTAATACACATTCTCATATACACATCATGTACAGCCTATTTTAGTGCCATAATAGCCTTATAACAGGCCACAAAACAGAACACATAACAATTCTACACAATATACAAATGGGCGGCATAACGTTATATCCCTTCTCTACATTTCGACGTCGACAATATTTCAAACCTATTCCAACTTTTACAAAACTGTCCTCAACACATTTATACACAAAAATAGCCTTAAAATAGTCTTTGTACAGTACCAAATCAGTCATGAAGGATGTGAGGCTATAGCCTCCCATCCATCAGCCCACAAGTTCCAATCAAGAACACAATTGCGATATCGTGTAAGAATTCACTTTTGCGGACTAGTAAAAGTAGTGAAGCAGCCTGGTTACACAACTACCAAACCAGCCTTTGTTAAAAACTTAAGTCTTATTTCATAATACAGCTAACCAAGAAGGGAAAAACCTCTTAATTAACAAGAAAAAGTGCATAACAACGTTGGCAACATATGTTGTCCAACAATTTCAGCATAAACATAACCAACATAATCTCTTGTTTGTCATAAGAAAACCATACTAAACACTTAAGTAAATTTGCTTACCTTAGCCTTCAAGGTTTAGGTTTTCTTCAAGAACCCTAGAGGGTTGTATGGCTGCTTTTTGAAGTGAAGAAAGGAGAGAAAAGATTTCCTTAGGAAAGCTGAATATTTGTTCTAACGTTAAGTGAAGTAAGTTGTTGTTTTTGGAGCTCTTTTAAAGTGTCACTTTTGCCGATTTTTGCTTGAGTTTTTGGCCACATATTATCCTATATTAGTAAGCTAGTGATGCAGTAGCTTGTCCCTTACACTTTGGCCTAAATGGGTCTCCAAGTTGATGGGCCTTGGCTGCCTATTTCTTTTCCTTTTTCTTCAGTTAGTTTTGGCCCAATTAGCCAAGTGGGTTGTGGTGTATTTGGGCCCTTTTCATATTATTCATATTGGGCTGATAAGTATAGTCTATTTATGATTGTTAAATACGAGTTAAAGTTACACCCTTAACACAGCCTTTATTTATAATCGGACTTGGACAAATTCGATGTCGGGCCTTGTCTCCGTTTAGCTAGCATGTTTAAGCTAAGCAAGTAGGTGACTCACCTGTTAGCTTCCTAAGTCCTACAAGTACCTCAATTATCTCTCTTTTTTTATGGCTGTAATCTCCTCAATTTGATACAAAACATGTATACACGTCTCCTTCTTAAGAGTTAGACACACATATCACCCTCTAACGTGAGATTCAAGCACATTTAAAAATTAACGCTAATTTGCAAGTCCATATCATGTTTCATTTGCATATTACAATTATTGTAAGGTGTGGGGTGTTACATTGTAGGTCCAAGAAACTCCCAGATAGGTACCCCACTGATAGTACTCTGATCTAAGTTGATGGTATGAGTCTTGATTGATGTTAATGAATCATTATCTACTCTTTATTCTTACTTTAGATAGATATTTGATATTTTGATTGGTTATCTTTCTGAGTTGATATTATTCCATATTATTCTACATGATTCTATTTCATTTAGCTATTTTACATATCGTACATTCCACATACTAATTCCACTCAACATTACATCATTTCATGATGCAGATGTATGGATTAGGGATCATCAACAGGTGCATCATTGAGGTTCTAAGACATTCAGCTGATTGGTGAGCCTCCCCTACTTCAAAGGAATCATTACATTTATTTTCATCTTGCTTCTAGAGTTAGATTTGATCAACCTTACTTTATTTTGAGGTAGCCATGAGTCTGTCATTGGTACCACTTGATAGTGATAGATGCTTCATAAACTAGAGTTGAATGTTGATATTAAGACTTGTTGAGCTAGTTTCTTCTGCTAGCCCTTCTATTCATAATGTTATTCTATGACTAGATGAGATATACTCATTACCTTCTTTAATCTTCCACTGATTGTCTTGAGTTAATGATTAAATGAATGTGATGAGACCAACTGGTTCACTTGGGGACTAGCAATAGTCTCTCTGTGCCGATCACGTCTAGGGTACCCTTCTGGGCATGACAGGCTCCTCCCAAAAGCAAGGAGGGCTTACCAACTCTGGAAGTATACTGATTCGGACCTCAATGATGCAGAGGCTGAAGTCCTCTATCACTTGTATCTGCATTATAAAATAATGCAAGCTCAAATGGAAGTCAGTGCATGGAATATATTGGTATGTAAAATTACTCAAGAAAATAAAGCTCAACTCACTCACCTTGACTCAACACCTCATGCTCAACTCAGTACATATAAGCTTAAAGTAAATCATGTGTTTACAATATACTCAGTAAAAATAAACTCAGTTTGAGATTATCATGCTCAATAAATGTTGCTTAGGAGTTTCTCTTACCGATATCTGATCTTATCATCTTTAGTTTGGTGTTGCATAATGAAGACGATGTCATTGCCACGTCCATCCTAAATGTACCACGGTAAAAGATGATCAAATCTCTCTTGGATCCATAATAAATGTCATGCTCAACTCATCAATCAGCTCAATCCACAATGTTCAGTCAATCAACTCAAAATTCAACCTCATTAGGTTATCTAATCTCAACTCATCTCAGTTACTCATTCAATCAATGCAAATCATCAAATTCAACTTAGACTCAAATGGTCATTTAGACTCACTCAATTTGACTCATTATGTACTGCAAGCAAGGTAATTATGTATTTAGCAATGTATATAACTCAATGCAACATACTTCTCATACTCAATCATACTCAAATTTCTCAAATCAGATACTCAAACTCAACCTCAACTCAGTGACATGCATAGAATTTCATAAAATCACGTGACTTAGGGCTCATGTTATCAAGTATAAAACTTTACCTCAATTTTATATATAGAAATTATGTAATGCAGCAAATACCTCATACCGTATCATGGGAATTCATAATAATACAAGAACTTTAGTATTTGAATAATAGAATTTTCCAAATCTTGACTCAAGAAGATGAAGGGCGTGTGGAAGAAAGCAGTCCACACTTTGGCAAGCCTTACATACCTGGGAATATAAAAAACAATCAAACTTCAATGAATCCTCATGCTAGAATCAAGAACTCTTTTTCTTCTCCCTCTTCTAGTGTTCTCAAGAAACCCTTATGGTGAAGAATGGTGAATGATATGTCTAGGGTTCTGTTTTAAGGTTTTATTCATACCTAAAATGACCAAGGATTTAATTAAATAGGGATCGAAAGGGATGAAAATTCCCCTCTTAGAAACTATTGCCTGAGTCTACGAGACCCTATGTACGAGTTGTAGAACATTCTACAGGTCGTAGATAGACTCCCTTAAAATGAGGGATCTGAAAATCTAAGCTACTGAAAATTGGCACGAGACCTTTCTTACGAGTTGTAAACTGTTCTATGAGTCGTAAACTACCTCTTCGTAAATAAGGGGTCCTGAAGTTTGAGTTACTGGAATTTGTCACGAAGCCTCCTCTACGAATCGTAAATGGTTCTACGAGTTGTAAACCACCTCTCCTATATAGACCTCAGGCTTAGAAAATTTTATCAAGTCATCTGAGGGTTTTACGAGACCCATTCTACAAGTAGCAGACTTGTCTACGAGTCATAAATGACCCTCGCGAATCCTTCTTTCGTAGTCTTTCTTAGTCTTTTCTCAGCATCCTCTGTGCATCTACTCCAGATTAGATAGAAGGAATTAGGAGGTGTTACAAGGTAACAGTTACTATCTCTTACTAGTTATTAATTAAAGTTTGTGAATTAATTCAGATACCATAAATATAAAAAAAATTGTAAAGATGATGTTGAGTTCACACATTCAAATTCTAGTAAAAGTAAAAAAATACTTCAATTATTCAAGCTTTGATAGTAATTCGACATGTATGTTATATAGTGAAGATCACAATTATTATCTTCTACTATTAGTTAAAAGTTAAAAGTTAATTTGGACATCATAGTCATCAAAAAACAAAAATATTGTTGTTGTTGAATGTATATATGTACCTTGTTTTACCCTTTGTTAATCAATTTTCACAAATTTAATGAATATTGACACTCAATTAATTTGAATGATGGAATTAACTCATACTTTCAGATTAAGATTAGGAAGTTTTAACATATAAGGAAGGATGTTTCATGAGGAAATTTAATTGCACAAAGTTTGTATATTAAGTTTTAAAGTAAAAAAAATCACAAAGTAAAAGTAGACAAAAATTATTGTAAATATTGTTGAGAAATTCTCTAAAATTTTGAGTCAAACGTCTAAACAATTTTCTTTTAGTATATAAGGAGTTAGAATTTATAGACCAAATCAAATCTACGTACGAGTCTAGTTTCCAACCCACTAAATTGTTTACCCTTACAACTTTAAAAAAAAGAAGAAGAGATATTCACATTTTGGCGAGATTGCATAAGCAGAAACCTTTAAGCGGGTCCCTCTAACTATAAGTTAGTGGTCTTTAACAAAAGACCACTCTCTTCGTCTTTTTCTGTTGATAACGGATGAAAACCCAGAAAAATCATAATTAAATGTTTCATATACTCCTTGGTTGATTAGCTTCTCAACTCAGAAGTTTAACAGAAGTTGCTCTACATCGCAAGCTCATCGTTGTGGTATAATTTTTCTGTCGATTTAGGCTCTGTTTATTATTGCAGCAATGAAGCAGATTCTTAAGCTTCTCATTTCAGACATTTTAGTTGAGGTAATATTATTTTTACAATCCATCTTCATAATTTCATGTCTTAGTATCATTTTGTAGGTTCAGACATTTTAGTTGAAGTAATATTATTTTTACAATCCATCTTCATAATTTCATGTCTTAGTATCATTTTGTAGATTTTTGAGCAATGTTGTGGTGCCTTTGATATTGTGGTACTTGGCATCCCTATATCTTTTTTAATTTGATTATTATTGTTGTATATTGGTGGTGTTAACGCCTTGTTATATTACCTTAGGAGCTCGTCGCTCCTTTAAGTGGTTATTTGAATATTTTCAATGAATTTAGCTGCTTTATACTATTGTTATCGACCTCATTTTATGTTTTTGGCTTGGCCAGTCATGAGTATATCATTAGGGTCTTATCAATTAGTTATCAAAAAACTACTCAAATCAGTTCAAGAGTACAATTGGAAAATGTTTTTCATGAAAAGAATGTTTTTTAGATATAACACAGTAATTAGTCAAAACTCTATATCGGAAAATACTAACTTTGATTTCATTCACAATGCTAAAGGAAAGATATCCAAACAAAAATCATTGTGTATGTATAAATAATAATTTCTCCAAAATCCAATAAGATACTGTTTCCATTTTTGAATCTAGAAACTCAAAATTCTGAATTTGCCTTCAGAAACTCAAAGTATCATATATAAAAGGCTATTCTATAAGTTCAAACTTTTCCAGTTACAAACTACCCGTTCAAAGGAAAGGGATGATCTTGTATCAAGGGATGAACATGTAACTTGTGTCATTGGATGAACTTGCTTTATTTCATGAGTTCTTCATCTCTTGAATGCTCCTGCTTTATTTTCACATCTTGCGATTGATCTTTGCAATAAACCTGATCTACTAATGTTATTAAAAAAACTAGTTAGTAGGTGTTTGAACACTATTTGATCAAATAAAGTTGAGATATTTCTGGTTGGGGAGTAGACAACGTCTGCACATTCTTGTCGAGTTCAGGCTTAGAAGATGTCTTATTTGTAGTATCATTGGATTCACCGACATCTGGGAGGTTAGATTTATAGATTATGGCTGGATCTATAAAGGGCTTGTGGATTTGAATATAATCTGAAAACCACAGAGTGCCTCTCTTTGCATAAAACATAATATATGCCTCCTCAGCCAAAACAAGATCTTTGTGAACCCAAAGAACCTATGACAATCAAAGAAAATATTAAATTACTTGTTGTAAACTCAAAATCACTTCTTTTCAAAATAAGCAAACTCTAGAAGCTTGGCCAAATAGGCTATAAGTGATGACACCATTTCCTTATTCCCATACCTGCTTGTCATCATATTTGTACCATTTATTTGGAACACAACGAATTAAGTTGTAATAGTGTCTTGAAGAGGGTGAAAATCCAGCATGCACTATAACTGCATAGAGATCGTATTTCATTTCTACCTGTTGAGAAATGGAACAATATCATGTAACTGCTACCAAATGATAAAAGTTGAAATGCAGCTCATTGATAATAGATACTCACATTATGGATATCGTTTGTATAAGGAAGCAAGTCCATTTCCAAAGGAAATGCGACATGCTTGTTCACCTTCTGAACGACACACCCATCATTTTTGAATCTCTTCAAATGAAGGGTAGCAACAGAAGGGGCCTGATCGACCAGGAGTTGTTTCTCACCTGGCACCCCTACCTTGCATCTTTCACAAGAAAACTCGAGTTTCTCAATTCTAGTGAAAGACATGCAAATGCAATTTAAATGTATGCTTACCTTGCTCACAAGGCGACCACCAAAGGCCTCCTTCACAATGTTGAAAGGTGCCCTGTCTTTTGACTATAAATTGTTACAACAGCTTTCAAGTTTATTGAGAAAGCACTGTAAGAATCCATGTGCATCTTGATGTTGGTGCCGAACGAAATTGGATGAAAAATCTGATATTTTCTCAAGTTAAGGAACAAAAAGAAATATAAGGTACAAAACATGCAATCACAAAAAAGTTGTAGAATATCAACAAATTGACGAACAAACTATAACTTAACGAAAAAAATGTTATGCTTTTTATAATTGACCTTAACAAGTTATTTTACTTTGAAAATAATAAATAATAGGAACATTATTTACAGATGTAAATCTGCTCTATATAGAAAGCTAAACATCCATTCATCCTATTACGCCAAATTATTTTCCATGTGCTTCATTTATGAGAATGTTGTTTTGAAGCTTGCTATAAAATTAAAATCAATATATAAATGACTAGGGATACCTATATGTGGTTTAGAGACAGAAGCATGGGATCACGTGAACCCACTCGCCTCTGTTTATGCGCAAGATGGAGGATATCTTTTATGTTAAATCACAAATAAGATATGAAAAAGGATACCTCTCAAGTGGCTAATAATTTTCCTTGGCGAGACATATAGAAAGTCACCAAACATTGAAATGTCAACAATCTCGCGAATGATACAAATGACGCAAAATCCATTCATATAAGCTGCAACAAGAATGACAATCAGCTAAAGTAAAATGCATAAAAACAAAGGAAAAATCTTAGTTGATCCTTACTTTCACATTGCGATACATGATCGATTGATGCAAGGAGCAGAAGCAATACCACTGTGTGCATGAAACATTGCATAACCGCACTCAAATGACATGTATTGCCTAAGTTAAACATGCCAAAACCCTAAAAACAACCATCATAAGCACCAAAAACAACAAAGAGTTAATAGATAGAATACACACAAGAATTAAAATATCATAAAAATAGGCTTAAAATGTAAACTGTAAAACTTAAAAGAAGTTATAAGTTGGAATCCTACTAGCATTTTATAAGGATTATACTGAGTTGGCTTAATTTAGTGTCGTTTTAAAAATCTCTGGCTTAACTGAGAAAATGGTGAGTAAATGGGATTAACTGATGAAAGAGCTCATTCATCTCAATCAAAATATGAAAGCTAGCTACTATCAAAAGTATCCAAAAAATCCATTGACTCGGAATCAATACCAGTGATTAATGAAGGATCAAATTTGACTAGATTTGATGCCCCATCAGCCAAAACCAAATCCTTTTCTCTCTGTTCTTCTTCAAGTTCAAGTTTTACGGATGAAAAATCATAATTTTTTCCCTCAATTTTCTCTGATTTCTGAGTTGCATGATTAGGTGAAGCTTTTAGGTTCTCTGCGGTAATGTTTTCCATTGGATAAAAAAACCAACAAAAACAAAGCGATTTTGTGAAGGTTTTATAACGGATTGATTTTTGGTTTATGAAGGTTTTGTAAGGAGGGGGAGGAGGGTTTCTTTGAAATGAAATGTACTAAAAAACACTAAATTCTGTGTTTTTCTGTAATGATTTGGAGTTTGAAGATATTTGGAAATTTTGAGAAAATGAAATGAACGTTTCTTTTTTCTTATGAGCTTTGCATACTGAAAATAGAGTACAAAAAAGATAACAAGATGATATGTCTCAAGGAAAAAAGTAGAAAAAGTAATCTTTTGATAATTTTTCTTTATATGTTCTCTTAATATTAGCATTCTTGTCATGGATATAATTACCCTTTAAAAGGTTGGCTGATCTTTTAAAAGTATTTTTACATTTGTATATATATCCAATTAGCTAAATTATTTCATTCACACATATCATACATATAAAATCTAGTAATTTTTTGCTTAATCTAAACGATTTCATTGCATTACGATATGAACTTCTCTAAATACCTCATTATTAAAATTAAGAAAACAAAAGAAAAGGTCAATTTTGGTAAAGAAATAAATATTGATAGTCAAAACGTAAGTTAATCACAATAATAGAATAATTCCTAGAATAGAGTGTTGAAAAGATATCATGATGACATATCTCAAAAAAAGCGTATAAGTAGTCATCACTCATAAGTTTTCTCTCTGAGTTCTTACAAATTAACATTATCAGGATTTCATTATTATAATTATTTTTTTGAGTTTTATTAATATTTCTAAAATATTTGACCATTTTGTTTTATTTTTGAGTTGATAAAATTCACGACCCTCAATTATTTAATACTCGTCTCTCTCTCTCTCTCTCACACACACACACACTCGATCACACAATCCATATCATGTATGTAAAATCTAATTATACCTAAATAATTATTAAGTTTATCTATGCTTTGAATTGGTCTAAATAATGTCATTGAATTGTAATACCCCGAAGTATCCTAGCTAAGACCGAACAAAACTAAGAAAAATTCAAAAACTGTTCATTGGTGAACCAGGTCCGCATTGTAGACTTGGGATTTATTTTGGACTTTGCAAGTTTTATTTCTAGTAGGGTGAGTGCCAAGTACGCGTCATGGACTTGGCCAAGTTTTAGTTCAAGTGGACCAGTCAAAATTTTTTGGGAAAAAAATAGAGTAGTGATGGAACAGTTCGCGTGACAGACTTGTTCCACCACTGTGCCAGGTTTTAGTTCAAGCGGATCAGTCGAAATTTTTTGGAAAAAAATTGAGTAGTGATGTAACAGTCGGTGTGGCAGACTTGTTCCACCACTGTGCCAGATTTTTAGTTTTTAAGCAAGAGCATTCCAGTCTTTTCTCACCTATTCCAGACTAAAATTTCATCATTGTAAGGTTAATTTCACCCCCAATATCTGTAACCCATGCTCTTTCTCTCTCAAAATCACGTGCCTTATTTTGAGAATAACAAGTAGGGAAAAAAGTGAAGGGTTAGGGTTGAGCAATTTCATTAAATCTCTCAAGAGAATCTTCATGCAACCGGTATGTAAGGCTTCCAAGCTTCAAACTAAAGACTATCCTAGTAAATGATTTTCATATATTTTCACCCAGTTAAGTGAAGAGTTGAGTACAAGTTAATTTTCTCAGTTTTGGGCATAATGTCTAAAATTTCCCTACATGCGTTGCTTGGTATTGACATACTATATTTTGTTTACTTACTAAAGTCTAAAATTTCACTACATGCATTGCTTGGTATTGACATAGTATATTTTATTTACTTGTTACATTTTTGGAGTTGAGTAGGAAAGCCATGAAATTTAGTTTTACATTTACATGAACTTTCAAGAAATTTTGTAGCCTATTTAGTTCGTTGTATTTGGTTGAAACTGAAAAGTATTTTAAACTGTCTTGAATATGAGATGAGTAATCATATTAGTGTGTGGGTGAGTACTTCTCACACATATTTTTGAGATTTAGTTGAGAAATATTACGTCTATTTTATGCATCTATGAGTTTGAGATTTTTACCTGTACTGAAGAGATATAATAATTAGATGAGAAATATGAAGATGAACTAAGTTTCAAAGAGACTATGTCAAAAAATTGAGTAAATTTACATATTTGAGCATAGACATGATAAAGTATATTTGGAAATAGTATTGATCATTAATATGGGTAAGAGTAATAACAACTATGTCATGACCTGGACCTAGGGCCTAGATGTGACATGGCGAATGGGAACCCGATAGTCCCCAAACAAGCCGCAAGATACCAAACTCGCTGTTAATTTGAAAAATGACTTTGACTTTTTGAAACTTTGATTTATTACTTAATTAATTTAAGTATAAATCAAATTTCTCAAAATTTAAAGAGAGTCGCCATTTAATTTTAAGGAAAATTAAGAAACCTAATTTTAAAACCTAACAGAAGAGTTTTAAAATTTTCTGAGAGATGGGTAAGGGTTCAATTTTCATTTTGAGAAGAAATTAATCACTCAAAATGGCCGCTAACTTGCGCTTGACCAACGATTAGGAAGTTGACTAACTTTAAAAGAGGTTGACTAAATTTGAAAAGATTGACTAACTCTCAAAGAACTTGACTATGTCTTGAAAAATTGACCAAGTTTTAAAAAAATTGACTAAGTTTAAAAAATTGACTAAATTTGCAAAATTGACTAAATTTTAAAAAAGTTGACTAGGTTTCAAAATTAACTAACACTTTAGACCCAAATATTGACAAAAATAAATTGTATAAATAATTCCAACACTAAGAAAATCACTAATAATGGAAATTAACATAAATGGAGTCAATATTGGGAAAATAATTAGATTAAAAATAAATAATAATACATATAAATGTTAGAGTTAGAAAATAAAATAACAAGTATTCACAAATAATATAATAAAAATAAAAGAAGGAATTAAAAAAAAGGATTGGGCTTGGCAAGCCCAATTAGTAACCTGTCCTAATTTCTACATATGTGGGTCTGCCTGGCCCTTTTAAATTTTGATCAGTTGTTGCTCTTTGGGCTTGGGCCATTTTCCTGTGTTGCTGTGTATACACATGGTATACAGATGTATACAAGCTTCCAAAACTCCACAAATTGCTTCCTTTCCACATGAGTTGATGAGGCTGACTCGAAATGGAAGTTGGGCCTCTGTGGCCCAAACGAAATGCAAATGGCAAGCAAGGAGCCCATTTAGGGCTCCAAAAGGATTCACATGAAACAAAGAGGGAATAAAGATTAGAACCTTCTATAAAGATATAGCTCCAACACTCAATCAAGAAGCAAAATCATCTCAATCCCCAAAAATATTTATGAAGCATTAACAGTAGACAGACACACACAAAAAGAAAAAACTTAAACAAGCAATTCTTCCAATCAAGAAATAGCCTAATGAAAAATCAATCTTCCTAGTAATAATAATAGGCTGATGGCTTAGCACAGTTTTTATACCAAATTGAACAACTGAAGTGTAATACTTGTAAGTCCACAAGAGAAGACAATCATGGAAAATATGTTCATCTTAAAACTCTTCATTCTTGCTAAATAGAAATTCAAAACAACTCTTTGAAGACAAAAGTGATGTGATTAATTATCAGCAGAAACAAGCCAAGCAAGACAGGGTTGTCTTAAAATGAGAACTTCAAGCAACCCGTAAACTAGGCAGACAGAAGGAGAGGATAAATTTAAGCCTAAGCCAACATATTCGTGTGTTCAAACAGTATGATGTGTTTATACTAGCCTACAATCACAACACCAATTCGAAATCTAGACTTAATTGAAAAAAAGACAACCTTCACATTCATACGATAAGATAGTCGAAAATACACCTAACTGGGGAAGTTGCAGCATGAATTTGAGAAGCAAGAAATTATTTCAATGCTAGTTTTTGGTCCTAGGCAGCTTACAGTAGATAAAAAATGACTACGACAATATCTTCCCTCCTTTCACACTAACTTAAAATAAGTTCTTGAGCCAACTTAATCATGGAGTCAAAGTAGATACCTTAAAACAAAGAAAATGAACAATGGACCAAGCACGGTCAGTTCATTTTTGGACTGCACATAATGATATTCAAGTAATCAAACCAAGCCACACTTAACTATCAAATGTTTAGGAACTATTAAGAAGATAAGTGAATGACTCCTGAGGGACCAAACGAACTTTTAGAGGGCAGGAATTGGGACGTCGACAACCTAGAAACGAACCCTCCCTGCAAAGAAGAAACTCCGATGAGCCTTTTCACCTTGAGAAAGGAGCTTCTAGTTTCAGGAAACTCAAAATATATCCTATTTAGAAAATTCAGGTACGTTTGATAGGTGTCGAACAGCCGATTACTAGAAATTTTGCCTATTCTTTATGTGGGGGAAGCGATTCTTAAAATCAAAATCTAATGGGATTTTTCAGGATTAACGACGTCTGCCCTAAAACAAGTGATGAATGAGGGATATATATAGCCACAAAATTATGGCTCAAATGGGAGGGAAATTGGGAACGAATTTAGGGTTGGAATTCGAAATTGAATTCCTCCTCCTTTGGGAATCATCTACGAGTCTGTGATATACACCACGTTTTGATTTCAAAACGGACGAGGTACGAATTGGATAAGGGGAAATGGGAGAGGGACACTATGTATGAAGGAAGGAGGTGAACATTAGCGAAGAATCTTGGATTTCCGCATTTGGGGTTGGGTTCCCTGGGTTGCTCCTCTGGTTTGTTCTTGTGTAGGTTCGTTGAAGGATAAGAGGGGAAGGGAGAGAAATGCACGTATGAAAGGAAGAGGGAGAAAGAGAAATAAGGAATTAGGGGCGTGTGGCCCCCACACGTGATGTATATGTATATGAATGTATAAGCTGAAAATAAAAGGTGTTTGGGCCAGGTTTAGACTTATTTTGAGCCAAGATTTGGTCTAAAATTAATTAAATTGGTCCAAAAGAAAGATTGAAAAATGTGTTCGAGGGGTAAGGGTATTTGATTTAAAAATTGGTCAATTTGATTGCGATTTCTGCCAATTAAATATAGTCAAATCAAATTCGATTGACTAATTTGACTATACGATAAATTAATACAAATTAATTGAAGAACTTTTAATATTATCGACCTAAAATAATTAAATCAATTACGAAATAATAACTTTTAAAATAAAACTAAACTTTATTTGATAAAATATTTTTTGTATTTTCGAAAGCTAATTATTTCAAATTATTAAAATTAAAAGTTCGATGATTAATTTATACTATGAAGGGTAAAAATTGGATGTCAACACTCGCATCATCGGTTCGGAAGTGTACACAAAGTAAACACATAGTTCTATGGGGTGGGAAAATATGACTCTCTCTATGTAGGGTAATTCAGGACTTAGGATCTTTCTATCACAACATATAACCAAGCCATAAATCACATAACTAACTCACATAACAATAGTCAAAGATGACCAACCCATAACATAGACTTAAATCATAACACATAGCATAAAACGTAAGGAGATTTACAAGATGTCCAACAATGCCTCTACATAGATGGGTCGGGGGTCAAGACACTCCCCGGGCTCACCCTCAAAACATAAAGAAACAAAAGTATCAAAGGTAGATAGATGGTAGATCATCCTTGGAAGATAGTACTCCCCACTACAAATAAACTTGAAATCCGAGCTAACTATCAAAAGGTGGATGATCAAAGTCCTCGGTCCGTACAAGGTGAAATCATGTACAAAAGAGTATACATTAGTACGTTTGAATGTACTAAGTATGCGAGATGCAATGCATGACTTATCAAAAACGTGCATTTCCATGTTAGATGACAAGGGCACATAATATAGAAAGAGATATGTATAACAAGGAATGAGTCTAACAAGATGTTATGAAATTCATGATGCATGAAATGCAAATGATGCTCATATATATAGTGTCACGACCCAACCCCATGGGCTGCGACTTGTGCTGAAATGGACACTCAGATGCAAACATCAAATCGGACACCAACTTAGATCCAGACTCTAACCTGTGCCATTTTTTTTCAAAACTTTTGGTAGAGTTTTCTTTGTTTTACTAACTAACCACCTGCATACAGAAACGTTTTAGCATACTATACGAATATATGAAAATATACGCGGGCCGACAAGGTCACCGCTACGGTTAAACCGCCCAACATACATAGTATACGTACATAATATACAAACTGACGTGCCCTAGAGAGGGGGTCAGTACGAAGGACATACCGAATATGTAAAGCAGAAAGTACACAATATAGATAAGAGCAATAAACTGAATGGAGGTACATAAGTCAAACTTGTAAGCAAACCTCAAAACACTTCTTTAGTTAAATTATCAAACTGAGGCATACACGAATTATGTCAAGTACTTACTGACTAGAATATATGACGTATTGCAATTAAGACCGAAGTATAATGATATGTGACTATCCATTTTATTACATGCTTCCTCCCCAATATATGAAACTGAGGATAACCGAAACAAAGGTACGAAGAGCGGCATATATTCACAATATATCACAATGTCTATTTTCAAGTTTCAACTTCAAGTCTCAAACATTTACTTTCCTAACATATCAATCATAGGGTAAGTGAGTCAGGCGTTACGTATCACCGTCCCTGCCTCACATGTTGTCATACAGAAAGAGCGTAAGTGAGTCAGGCGTTACATATCGCCGTCCCTGTCTCCCACGCTCAGCATAGGTGAGTCGGGCGTTACGTATCACCGTCCCTGCCTCACATGTTGTCATACAGAAAGAGCGTAAGTGAGTCAGGCGTTACATATCGCCGTCCCTGTCTCCCACGCTCAGCATAGGTGAGTCGGGCGTTACGTATCACCGCCCCTGTACACACCTATCCTAATACCGAAGCAACCAATGTGAGTTGGGCATTATGTATCGTCATCCCCATACCCACCCAGTATACCTCACAGTGAGCCGGGCATTACGTACCGCCATCCCCGAACCCACCGTCAAACAACCTAACTCCGGAGTAGTTCATACACACAAAATCATCACCATAATTTCCAAGCACAAGCAAAATATTTATATGCCAGGACAAAGTCATATCTGAGATCGAAACAATAATTATTATACCCACAATACAGGCAACTTAGCAATACTACTCAAACTCGCACAATTTGAAACTTTT
>DF357978.1:87721-116005 GCA_000787875.1 Solanum virginianum | reverse complement strand
AATAGACCACCCCGGGGGTTCCATCTTAACCCCAAACAACCAACAACAACAACAACAACCACAAGAAATCACAATAAACCAATACAAGTCACAAAACGTTTCTTAATTCCTCAACCAACTTGAAAATTAACAAAACTAAAAAACAAGGGAAGCAACCATGTAACTCACACCCTCAACATGATCAAATACTTCTACAAGACTCAAGAATCCAATAGTATCATTAAAACGCCAAACGGAAACTTAAAACGCTAAAACGCGAAATGTTCTCATTCTTTCAACTTTTCAAAAAACTAGCAGCTGTACCTTATACACATAACTAACATGTTAAAGTACTCAATAAACTCCAAGAATCACAATGCAACACTCCAATGCTCGATGAGAACCCACAATATCAAAACGCTATAATTTCACAATTATATGACCTCCAATTCGACCACAAGTTCAAAAAGGTGTACCCACAAGTACTTATACTCTTTCCATCTTCATATAAGCCCACAAGAAACAATTTTTTTACCCACAATACATAAAGACATCAAATTGCAACAATTTGCACTTTTACATACATATAAACCCAAATTCAAAAATCACTTCACAAGCTTCAATCTCAACCAAAACTAAGAACATGCCCCCCTCCCATAATACCAAGCTTTAAGCCTTAGAATTGAAGAAAGAAGCAAAACACAAAATTTTTTTATTGAGAACTGTAGCAGTCAGTGTACCGAAGTACTGTTCATAGTTTTTCCAAATTCTTCTAAGTGTTGAAAAAAATGAGACTAAAGCCTCCCTTGTAACATATATATAGATATATAAATATATAAAATGTCATGAGTCCTTCTTAGTCTTGTAAGTGTACACTTGTACATGAAAATATCCATAAGCTTATAAACACATACTTACAAAGATTCCAACTAAGTTTTCAAATTCCTCAAAAGTACACTTAAGTGTCAAACACCTTGAAAATGACACTAGCAACCTCAAATGTTAGTCATTGTACCAAAACAAAATTATACGGGTTCTAACTATAAAATTCTCAACTATGTTTTGTATTTGCGGTCACCCACACACTTCCTTAACATACACTCTTCATTGTTGTTAGTAAAACTCTTATTTATGTCTTATATGTGCATTTTGCTTGTTTTGCCTTAGCCATGAGTAGCTAAGCACCCACAACTTGGGGTTTTGGGAACCATGGGTAGTTGACTTGAGATAACCTAGATTAATCGCATTTCTATGATTTGGGTTTTGCATATATTGTTTATTTTCCTTCATTTTAATTGTTGTTTGGTGGTAGCCAACACTAAACCCTGCCTACTATCATGATCCTGACCAAGGTAGTAACGAATAGCATAAGGGAGGTAAATGAGATGGTTCGATTGATATGTTCTCGTCTAATCAACCAAACCTGACCAAGGAGAAGTTGACTTGGACATTGGGTAACGGTTAGTTGGCATACCATGGTTGCCAACAATGCACCATGGTGAAATTCAACCTTTACCTACATAAGAGAGATGGAAGAACCTAAGTTACCGTCCTGCATGTGAATTCCTTATTATAGTTATATTTTCTAGGGTAATCGAGTCAATGAACCATGGGGTAAACAATTCCCAAGTTATCCCTAAATTTGAGTGTTTCCTCATATAGTAGCATAGTGTTTATTTTATTTCTGCTTTCAAATCACAAACCCCCCTCTCCTATTTGGAGATTTTATTCATAAATTCTTGAAATGATTAATACTGAATTCTTATAGTCAAGCCCTGTATTCCTTGTGGATTCGACCCTAACCTTCAGTTAGGTTAATTGCTGACAGTAACTACTTTCTTATTGGAGTGTAAACATCAGATCATCCAACACTAATTTAGTTGAGTTGACACTTGACCGAACTGTTGCTCAAGCTGTTTGATAGCAACAGAGTGTGACTCAATTTTCTGATTTATGCTAGAGATGTCAGATTTCATCCCCCCTCAAAGTCTCATCCTATATTTTAGCTTTCTTCAAGAGGCGGTCAAATATCTACTCAACTTTGGAACTACTAGAACTGATGTTGCGATTATGTGGTGGCACATAAGGACCATTTCTGTAACCATCTCTGTGGTCCCAATCTATATATCTGTCTTGGCCCCAACTTTTGTCATAGTACCCTCCGCAGTTGTCTCTGAAAACTCTATCTCAATTAGAGTTCCGACCTTGGTTTCCTTGACATTGGGGCTAATCGTTCTGATTAGACCCTGGGGCATTCATGCAGAAACCCCCTATCTGATCAACAATGAAGCAAGTTTCCTCCTCATGTAAGGATCATCATACATGGGTGCTCGTAGAGACTAATGAACAACTACATTAACTAGTTCTTTATTCTATCTCATCATAACCTCCATACTTGTATAGATTCGGGCAAGCTCTTGCATAATCTTTTTATTTATTTTAGGTTTTTTCGAATAATAACTGACAACGCATAAACTTTTAGTAGATGCTCTCGCCTCATGCACGATTGGTCTTGACCACCCTTTCCATCCTTTCAGCGATCCTTGCAAATGGTTGATCTAAGAACATGCCCCCCTCCCATAATGGTATCAACACATGCTTGACTATTCTCGTCTAGGGTACGTAGAAGATATCCACCAAGGCATCATCAATAATTTTGTGGTCCGGCACACTCCTTAAGAACTTTGTGAACTGCTCCTATGTAGTACTGATCGAGTAACTAGGAAGTTGCTCAAAATTATTGATTTGGTCTTTTAACTTGAGCTTCTTCGATCTCAAGAAGTACCTCTCCAGAAAGGTCTTCTGCAACTCAGGCAACTAGTGATCGAACCCTATGGGATCTCGAATAGCCACAGCATTGTATTGCCTATCTGAGATAATGGGAAGACACAAAGTGCCACAACATCTATAGATAGATTCTGTGTTCCTAACACACTCTTATAGAAAAATGCAATGTTGTATGGATGGCTATGCGGATGCTCTGATGGTAGGCCCGTGAACAACCATAGTTCTGTAGCATCAGAAGCAACCCACTTGAGACCACGAACTTTATGTCAGTCGGTAGTGGTGGTAACACAATAGCTCTAGTAACCTCCATAGCCATAAGGTCCAGCCGATATTGATTCAACTAATAAGCTTCGGCATTGAAATCATGTGGCTTTGGAGCAATATCCTCCAGAGGAGGTGGGTTGTCATTATTTGCATTCTCATTCTGATTCTAGTTTAAAGCTGTATTTGCCACGTTGTTTGCATTATCTTAGGTCATTCTTCTCAGTCTTCTCTGGATTTCTAGGTCAAATGGAGTCAAGGGTATGCCTCGACTTCATGTGCTGGGCATACACTACACCTATACCTTGAAAGAAAACAAAAATAACAAAAAATCTTAAAATGAGGGAAATAAGGATTAATTCCCTAATCACTTGAATTAAACAAGTCTAGCCATATTCCTCCGTAATGATGCCAAAATATTGATGTTGCTTAAGCTACACCTTTTTTTAGGCTAAAGCAGTCGTTGTTAAGATAAATAACCTAACATGGTTAGGGTCGGATCCCACATGGAAAAAGGTAGACTTCGAAGAATTTAATTGTATTCGGGTTTATTAACCAACTTATCACCCAAAAGGGAGGAGGGATTTGTAATCACTTGTAAAAATAACTCTAAACTAAACTATGTTTTAAACCAATATGAAGAGAAACTATGGTATTGTGTTCCCCATTATTCCCTAACTCAATATTACCATATAATTGAATTCTTTTTCCAGTGTATAGCACGTAGATGAGTAAGTTAAGTTCACCAAATCCTTTGGTCAGGCTAGAGGCAAATTTCACTATGTGATTTGGTCCATCCCCGCAATTTGACATTACTAACCCTTACCTATTGTCCTAGTACAACCTCCCCTTGGCCCAATTCGATTGACTAGATGAGAAACATCAATCAAATCCTGTTAATTAATCTCTTTTCTTATTCATTACTACTTGATCCAATTAGTAACACTAGGCGGGTTCTAATATTAGCCACCATTAGGAAGCATTCAAAATAAAGAGAATTAATTAATACATACATGCACACTTTTCATGAATTACAAATTATCTGATTTTACCTTGTTGGTTCTTCATAGTTTCCATAACCTTAGTGGTGGATTATCTTGTCATGATTAGTGTAAATGCAAGATTTATGAATTTCAATAATATAATTGAGCACTTACACAATAGAATTAAACACAAGCAAATCCAACTCTTCAATGAGTATCACAAGATTGAAATTAGAAGATGAAATTAATGTTTACAAGTGTTTCTCGAACTCTCTAATGTTTCTTTACTATTCTCCCTTCATCCTCTATGAAAATAACCTAAAAATCAATTTATAGTGTTCAAAATACAAAGTCAAAATGAAATAGGACAACTGGGTCGGCAGGCTTTTCGAGGTGCTCTACGGGCCGTATAACACTTTATGGCTTGTAGTCGGGCTTTGGTGAAGTAGTGCTTTGATTCTGGCCTTATCTTCTACCATACCCTTCTGCGGCCCATAATAGGTTCTACGATCCGTAAGAGGGTTTCGTCTGATGGAATTTTAGAAAGTCCCCATCTTCTGATTCTTAGGATACTAGATTAGGTTAATGGCTCGTAAAGTCTTCTATGGGTCATCTGCATGTTTATAGACTCAACTTCAGAAATACACCCTTCATTGGAAAGGTACACAAAACCTCCTTTACGGCTCATAGAATATTCTACGGCCCGTAAAAGGTCTCATGGATCTTCAACTTCAGCAACTTCTGCATATTTTGCCAAAAATAGTGCCAACCCTGAAATCTTAAAAAAATATATAAAAACACATCAAACCTACTAACATCGCATTGATAACACATAAAAATTTAAATTTCATGCATCAAAAGTGTTGTATTTTGACAGCACATCACTACCCTCTATAAGATAGTAATTCTATGTACTTACCGAACTTATGGGGGTTTACTTGGGTTTTACTTTAACTTGTGCATGTGTGTTCTTTTTGGGCCTACGATGACTTATTTATTATAGCTAGTGTGGTATTCTTAGTTAATTTAGAAAATTTTCCCTTAGTGATAGTCTTTTGCCATAGAATGTATATTCTGACTCATATATTTAGGTTTTTATTCTCCTTTTTCATATTGTCATTAACTTTCTTACTTAGTCAGCCTATGATGCCTACTGGGTACGTTATGATCTAGTACTAACAATGCATTTTGCATCTCTTTTGTGATGTAGGACCGAGCACTAGCTATTAGTGGCAACCCAGTCCAGCTTACAACAACTAATTTTGGAGATCAAGGTGAGCATCAGGCGCTTTTGGATCATTTTATTCTCCATCTATACTTTTGGCCCGTCTTTTGTTTATTTTAAAACTTGCATTTATCTTGTATTTATTTTGGTCCACTTTTGGGACTTGTACTTAGTTTATTTTGTCTAGTGACTCTATACTGGTGACTTCTGGGTTTTAGGAGGGACTCTATTTTTGTTTTGTATATATTTACCTAATTCTCATTATTTATCTTATTTCTGTATTACTAGTTTCTCACCTATTACCCATTACACTTAGTTTCGGGTTATGGGTTAGGCTAACCTACCAACGAGGGAGGAGGTTAAAGTAGTTGTGATCACATCTTAAGAAATTGGGTCGTGATAAGTTGGTGTTAGAGTCTTAGCTTCAGTGATCTCACTAATTCTAAGATAACATCTAGTAGAGTCCTATTGATTGATGCAGAGATGTCCGTAACCCATCTTCGTGAGGCTACATGATATCTTTAGGAAAAAACTTAGTATGTTGTATAATTTTGTGCAGTGTGTGTATCATTAGTTTCTTGGAATCTTAGTTGTTCCACTCTTTCATAGGGATGGTAGGACCGTATAAGCCCAAAGGCCAACTACTTGAAAGAGGTAGGGTTGCACCCCCAGCCCCCAATATAGATATAGCTCTTTACCATGTAGAGAAGCATCAACATGCCCTAGTTCATCCTCCGCAGTAGGGGCCCCATCAGCAACATATCTGGTTATCCCAGCTATGACCCCAACTATACAGGCAGCCGTAGCTCAGTTACTTGTAACTATTAGGGTTATACCACAGGCACAAGCCCCAACTGCCAATATTCCATCTCCAGCAACATATGTTCTAGCACCTCAGGATCCGCCTCCTCCACCAATACCTACGTTTAAGCCGCCTCCTCCACCTATTATACCTCCCCCTAAAGTTATACTCCCACCCATGGATTTAGAGAGAGTTATGTCTCCACGAGAGTAGAATATGCTCAGGGTCTTTTAAAGGTTATCACTCCCGATGTTTACCAGAGCTACTGGAGAGGATTTTATGAAGTTTTTATCCACTTGTCAAGAGCAGCTGTAATTACTAGGTCTTGTGGAATCTAATGGGGCTAACTTTTCCGTCCATTATTTCATAAGGCCTGCCAGGTAATGATGGCTCTCTTATATGTAGTCTAGACTAGTAATGTCTTCACCTTTCACCTGGGTACAGTTTTATGAGGGCCTGTTGGCCAAATATATTCCTAAGAGCATCAGCGATCGACTACGAGATTAGTTCACCCGCCTAGAGTAGGGCTAGATGTGTGTTACTGAGTATGAGGCCTAGTTCTACCATCTCTTTCATCATGTAATTATTATACTACCTACAGATGAGGAGCGAGTGTGTTTCTTTATTCGTGGGTTCACACCAACCTTGAGGCTAGGAATTAAGCATCTAGTTAAACTAGGTCGTTACTTTTTGGATATTGTTGATCATGCCCGTACCATTTAGATTGTTCACCCCCAGGTCTACAAGTATAATGACAGGAGAGCCAGACATCAGGGTAGCTACAGTATGTCCTATTCTAGGGGCCATGATAGTTATGATAGGTCCCATCAGCGGTTTCAGTAGGGTGGGTCTAGCCAGCAAATTCAGGCAACCTTATCGGTAGCGGAGGATGGCCAGCTTCGTCAGGGAGGATCTAGTGCTGGCCAGAGTTCTAGCAATTTTCCCCCTCCCTACCATGGATGTGCTAATAGCAGGCCTCTTCTGCAAGTTGTTATAATTTTGGTTCACTTCAATATTGGGTCCAGGAGTGTCCTAGCTGAGCTAGGCCGTTAGGAGCAGTACCATCGCCACCTAGGGACAAAGATCAAGGTCATGATTATGGAGGTGAAGATCAAAGAATGGGATGTGGCGGTGGCCATCAAGGTAGTAGGGGAGGTCCCTAGGGTGGCGGGTTAGGTGGTAGGACTTATGGATGCGAGAGAGGCAAATAGGGTCATTTTTATGCCGCACCAGCTAGAACAAAAGTCGAGGCATCAAATGATGTCATTACAAGTACTGTCTTATTTGTTAGCAGTCTACCTCAACTTTATTTGATCCTGGTTCTACATACTCCTATCTCTCTATGCACTTTGCTCCTTATAAGGGTATTACTTGTGATTCACTCGAGGTGTCATTGCATGTGTCTACCCAGTACGGGAGTCTTTAGTAGTGGATTAGGTGTGCTAATTTTGTATTATAACTATTCAAGGGCATGAGACCTAGGTTGATTTTATTTCTCTAGATATGTTAGATTTTGATATTATATTGCGCATGGATTGGCTTTTTCATTATCATGAGATTTCATATTGCTATGCCAATATAATTACTTTAATTGTTCTTGGTATTCCTCTAGTTTTGTGGCAGGGTGCTTATAACAGCTCACTAACAAGCATTATATCATTTATGCAGGCTTGACAACTTGTTGCTGCCATGTGTTTGGCTTATCTTGCTTATGTATATGATGTGTCTAGTGAGGCCCCTTCTATTGACTTAGTCCTCGTGGTCCATGAGTTCCTATAAGTCTTTCCTACTAACCTACCTAGCCTTCCCCAGAGAGAGACATTGATTTCTCCATTAATCATGAGTCGGGAACTAAGCATATGTCTATTCCACCCTATTGTATGGCTCCTGCCGAGCTCCAGGAGCTCATTATTCAATTAGAGGACCTCTTGGGTAAGGGGTTTATTCGATCGAGTGTATCTCCTTGTGTGCTCCTGTCCTATTTGCTAAAAAGAAAGATGTCACCTTGCGTATGTGTTTTGATTACAAGAAGTTGAACAATGTACTAGTGAAAAAACTATTACCCCATACCTCATATCAATGATCTATTTGACCAGTTTTAGGGTGCCGTAGTGTTCTCCAAGATTGTTTTGCTATCTGGGTATCATTAGTTGTAGATTAGAGAAAATGGCATACCTAAGAATGCTTTTCAGACCCTTTATGACCATTATGAGTTCCTGGTGATGTTTTTTGGGCATAATAATGCCCAATAGCTTTTATGAACCTGATTCAGATTTTCAGGCCTTATCTTGACTCCTTCGTGATTGTGTTTATCGATGATATACTTATATGCTTGCAGAGTAGAGAGGAGCACACAAAACACTTGAGAGTTGTGTTCCAGACCTTGTGAGAGCAACGACATTATGCCAAGTTCTCCAAGAGCGAATTCTAGTTGGAGTCTGTGACATTCTTGGGACATGTGGTGTCCAAGGAGGGTATTGTAGTAGATCTAGTGAAGATTGAGGCTATTTAGAGTTAGGCTAGGCCCATATCAATTACAGAGATTCGTAACTTTTTAGGTTAGCTAGCTATTACAGATGCTTCATTGAGGGATTCTCTACTATTATAGCCTCACTAACCTGGTTGACTCGGTAGGATGTTCCCTTTGTATGGTCCGAGGAGTGTGAGTTGATCTTTCGGAAGCTTAAGGAGTTACTTACTACTGCTCCTATTCTGACAGTTCCAGTTGAGGGTGAGAGCTTCTTGGTCTATTGTGGTGCTTTCAGCTTTGGTTTGGGTTATGTATTGATGCAGCGTGGCTGAATTATTATGTATGCTTCCAGACAGTTGAGAGCACATGAGCACAACTACCCTACTCATGATCTAGAATTGGCAGTAGTAGTTTTTTCTCTCAACATGTGGAGGCATTACTTGTACGGGGTTCATTGTGAGATCTATATGGACCATCACAACTTACAATACATCATGCGTAACGACCCTCAAATTATTTTGAGAAATATAGCTTCTTACATCCTAAAAGATTTATCTCGTAAATTTTAAAAAGAGTATTTTGGACTATTCCATAATTTCTATTATTTAGCTGAGGGGTAACTTCAAATAAATAATTTAATTTATGGGCTAAGGTGGTTATTTATTTAAAACTTTCTACCAATTATCTTATATTTATAAAAAATAAGTAGTAGGGTTTTTCACAAATTCCATCAAACTTTATTTTGTTGTGTGCAATAATTGCCGAAAGTTGTCTTTGAAAGTTAAGGGAGGAAAATATATTGGTAGGAGTGGGGTTGATTTAAGAATAAATGACAATAACAATGATGGCCCAATCATTGGATGTAAGTTTGGATTCTAAACTAATTAACATAGGATGATAGGTTGAATTGCTGCAGTTGTGGCAATTTGCTATTTCATGCTTCGTTACCAGCATTATTGGATAACTTTTTCAATTCTTGACTTTGTTTATAATTATCATGTTATAAATTAATTTTTGATATATTAGTATTAGTAATTAAATATTAAGTGTAGTATATTATATAAATAATATTAGAATTATGCTATTTTTGAGGAATTAAGACAAAACCCTAGGCTTGAAATTTAGAAAATTGATTATGGAATTGGGTGAGTCTTTGGGTCTATATTAGACTTATAGCAATACAGGTGTCTATGGACTCGTTTGCTTATGAATATTATATAATTGATAGATCCGAAAGGTTTGACGCATTGAGGAAAGGGAAAGCCTAGTGGATTAATACTCACTTGATTTCAGTTCTTCGATTGAGGTGGATTATGGTTTGTGCTATCTAATAGAGAGACTCTTAATAGTGATTGGTAGTTTTTGAGTAAAGCTGTGATATTTTCTTTGCACTTACTTATTTCGGTTTGGTTGATTGATATATTGTTGTAATTGATCTACAATCCCAAGACCATGAAACCCATAATAATTTTGAACTTAATCTCTCAAAATGATGCCTTGAATAACAAAGGCTTGGTGAAACATTGGTAATGAAGTGAGAAGTAATGACAAAGAATAATGAATTATATATTAAGGATCAGGTGTCACATTCTGACATGATATTATAGGATTGGGTGTCACATTCGACACATATATATTATTATATTATAGGATTGTGTGTCATGTCTGACACATATATATTATATATTATGGATCGGGTGTCATGTTCTGACTCGATATTATATGATCCGGTGTCACGTCTAACACATATACATTATTATATTATGGATCGGGTCTGACGTTCTGAAACGATATTATATGATTGGGTATCACGTTCGACACATATATATTATTATACTATAGGATCAAGTGTCACGTTCGACACATATATATTACTTCCTCCATCCCAGTTATGTGGCACCCTTTGACTTGATAGGATGTTTAAGGAAAAAAGGAAATCTTTTAAAACTTGTGGTCTAAAATCATTCTTAGATATTTGTGTAGGTGAGAATCATTTCATCAAGGGTAAAAAGGGAATTTTGAAGGTAAATTATTTCCAATTAAAGTAAGGTGACATTCTTTTTGGGACGGACCAAAAAGGAAAAAGTGTCACATAAAAGGGGAAGGAAGGAGTATATTTTATGGATCGAGTGTCATGTTTTGACATGATATTATAGGATTGGGTGTCACGTATGACACACATACATACACACGCGCACACACACATACATATATATACATATACATATATATACATAATCCACGTTCCTACATGATAATAATAAAGAAAAGCATGTTAAAATAATTTAATGTACTCAATTTCAAGAAATCAATCTCCTAAAAGAAGTGTGGTGTGGAGGCTTGAGTCCTCATGTTTGTTCTTGATATTGCTGTCTGAGTACGTAATTGTTTTATGATGTTGTCACTTGTACTTGTTGCTAGTTGCTTGCCACCTGCTAAGTCTTATAGTTGATTTCCTGATATTACTTATGCATATTAATTTCTATTTGGAGTCGACTAATGATACCTACTCAAAACATGTGGTTCGTACTGACTCCTACTTGTATTTTTCTTTGTTTTGCTTTTGCGGAGTGCAACGAGTGTTTTATCGATTTCGACTCTCCGTACATGTGACTCGTACTGACTACTACTTGTATTTTTCTTTGTTTTGCTTTTGTGGAGTGCAATGAGTGTTTCATTGATTTCGACTCGCGATCAGCTCTAGCCGGTCATTGGTACATCAGGTTCAAGGGTGAGCTATTTCTCTAGATCATGTTGGATCCTATTAGTCATAAAATAATGTCCTTATCTTTCAGACATAAACTATTTTATTCATCTATTTTGGTGTTGACACTTTTAGGCTTGGTATTTTAAGATTAATGTCATTAATGTGATGACTTTCAAGTTTTGGGAGATGTTGTGTAGTAGAAATTATAGGTTTTATTATTCTTGCTTTTATAAGTTGAACTTTCATATTAATATTATATTTTATAAGTTGAATAACTAATGTTGGTTGGGAATTGTATAATTGATTCACCTAATTAAGAGGTTAGGTGTGAGTGCTACTCACGACCCATTTTGGGTCGTGACATCATGAGTCAGAAGGATCTTAATTCTAGGCAGCGACATTGGATTAAGCTTCTAGCGAACTATGACATCTCCTTCCTCTACCATCCAGGCAAGGCAAATATGGTAGAGGATGCATTGAGTAAAAAGGGGGGAGTATGGGTAGTCTAGCTTACTTGCCTGCTTCAGAATAACCTTTAGCCTTGGAAATTCAGTCCTAAGCTAACCAACTGGTTAAATTGGACATTCAATATTCTGGGCCTATTTTAGCATCTATTAGAGCTCGTTCATCTTTATTTGATCAGATTTATGGCCAAAAGTATGATGATAGGGCTTTGGTGGAGCATACGTAGTTAGTGTTATAGGGTGAGAATGGGTAGGCCACTATAGATTCAGATGGGGTACTTCGGTATGATGGTCGCCTCTGTGTTCCCAGAGTTGAAAACTTTATTCTATTTATCCTTCTTGAGGTCCATGATTTCAAACACTCTGTTCACCCAGGCACCGAGAAGATATATCAAGCCTTAAGGCAATATTACTGGTGGTATGACATGAGGAGAGACATAGTTGAGTACGTGTCTCATTGTTTGAGTTGTGAGTATGTTAAGGTCGAGCATCATAGGCCTGGTGGGGAGTATCAAAGACTATCTATTCTTGAGTGGAAATAGAAGCATATCACCATGGACTTTGTTATGGGATTACCTTAGACTTCTCAGGGTAATGATGGTATTTGGATCATCATTAATTGATTGATCAACTCAGCATACTTCATACTAGTCTAGTCTACTCTTAGAGCAGAGCAGTTTACCCATTTTTATATGCAAGAGGTGGTTTGACTTCATAGAGTTCCAGTTTTAGCTTTTATTATACCAAATAAAGGGTCTCAGTTCACTTCTAGCTTCTAGGGAGCCTTTCAGAGAGAGTTGGGCACCTGGGTTGATCTTAGCACTACCTTCCATCCATAGACCGACGGTTAATCACAGCATGCACTATTCAGGTTTTGGAGGATATGTTTCGCGTATGTATATTAGAGTTTGGGGGTCCTGAGGAGCAGTTCTTGTCCTTAATGGAGTTTATGTACAACAATAGTTGCCCTTCTAGTAGTCTGATGGCCCTACTTGAGGCCTTACGTGGTAAGCATTATCACACTTTGGTTAGTTGGTTTGAGACTACCATGCCTGCGTTACATCGTACAGACTTGGTTTTGGAGGAGCTAGCCATAGTTCAACTGATTTAGGATAGGTTGAGGATAGCCTAAAGTAGGTAGCAGAGTTAAGATGATCGCAATCACCTACCCTTGTACTTCAAGGTTGGAGACCAGCTATTTCTATAAGTATCACCCAAGAAAGAAGTGATAAATTTTGCAGGTGGGTAAGTTTAGTTTGAGGTATATTGGGTTATTTGAGATTTTGAGGAGGACTGGTCATGTTGCATATGAGTTGGCTGTCCCTCAACATTTTAAGTTATACACCCCATATTCCATGTTTCTATGGTACATTGGTATAATCCTGATGAATCTTATTTGCTACGGTATGATACAGATGAGTTGGATGACTGTCTTACCTTCATTGAGAAGCCGATTGCTATTTTGGCTAGAGATGTTCTCCAACTTCACTCTAGATGCATCATGTGGTTAAGTTTCAATGGAATCATCGTCCAATTAAGGAGGCTACCTGGGAGACTGAGCAAGAGACACGACAACAGTTCCCCCACTTATTTGAGCCTCTAGGTATATCCTTGACTTTACTTTCATATATGAAAGCTCTTTTAGTAGTGGATGATGTAATGACCCTATATGTCATTTTCCTTATACTATGTTCCTTTCATTGTTTAGAGCATTCTTATAGTGACCGTAGGTCATTTATGATCTACTGGCACCGGTAGCTCAATCACCTGGTGGTTCATTTGTTTTTTGTGCAGGTTTTCGTGTTGGAATATCTTTATAACTTAAAAAGTCATTTTTGAGTTAAAATGTGGGAAAATGACCCGAAAATGAATTTTTCACAGTTTCATCAGTTCCAAAATGGCAAAATTAGGCTAGAAGGATGGTTGACTCGAGTCCCAAGGCTTTATGTGTGAGTTTGTACCCTTTTTAGCATTTTACCCTTCAGAACCATCCAATAGTTGATTTCGATAAACATTCTTGGAAAATGTGTCCGAATCAAAATTTTGAATGCATAGTTAGCTCTGAAATGTCGAGTTTGGTCTAGGATGACCTTTCGTTTGACATTTATACTCATTCGGAGTCCTTCGATGGACTTTGGCAAAAATGGCATTGGGAGTGGGACCCATATTCAGTAATAATGACCTCGTATGAAAATTTCGACTATACTATTGAGTCCAAAATATCATTTCCAATTAGATTTCATATATGATGTGTAATTTCCCAACTCTTGATGAGGCTGGGCATCAAAGTTAATTTTGAATGGTTGTTGTAGCAAAGTTTCTACATGGTAGAATGATATATGTGTATATCTTACACAATTTCAGCCATTTCACCAAGTTTAAATTTGTGATTTATCTCTCAAATTGAGTCCAAATTTAGTGATTCAAAAGGCCAAATTCAAGAATATTTTGTGGGGAACGTCTGGGTGAGCTAAAAAATGCATTTTGAGGCTTCATATCAGGTATATTCCATGATTTAGCTGCTGCAATTATGCATATTCAGAGTGATTTACTTGCCTATTTTGGGAACTTGTAACTTGAGTTATATAGGTCCGAATTTAGTGGTTCTTGACTCTATCTTGTTTAAATTTTCACAGGGATTACTGTGTATAATTAGTTTTGCCTGAAAGTTTCTCGTTTTTAGTAAATTTTGGATTTTAGTTGCTTCATTTTATGAATTCAAAGTGAGTTTTCTTGCAAAATTTAAAAAATTGTATCTTCTTCGCTTAAGCTCCATTTTCTTCTATTCTTCATGCGATTTTGGCTAGAATTTCATGAGGGTCATCATGGGCTTATTAGCTTGAGCTATTGGTGCTCATTTTTACTAAACCAGTAAAATAACTATTGTTCGGGCCTACTTCTTAGCTCCTTTTTTGAAATTTTAACTGCATGTCCATATAAGACCTTCCCCCGCACCCCGAATCTGGTATTAATTGACTATCTATGTTCGGGTGGCTGTTTTAGACCTATTTTTTGGGTTATTAGAATTTTGAACACGGGTCTCACACTTCCGATTTCAAACCTCAAAATTAGTTTATCTCTGAAAATTATAAATGTAATGTCAAAATGACCGTAATGACGTTGTTATTATTTTTTTAACATCGTGGAATCGTTTAAAGGCCATTAGAAAAGGAAAAGTTTCGATCGAGTGACCAAGAAACCATTGGTTTCATTAGACCGTGTGTGCTGCTTATAGGTAGGCTACAATTTTTCTTTCTTTACATTGAGCTAAAATGTGTAAATTCATATTGAATTGATTAAAATTATGGGCTTGGGTAGTATATTGTCATGCCCTAGGCTAGAATCTATATTTTAGTTCCTTTTTTGGGGTTTCAGGTAGTTGAAAGCATGTTGTTTGATTGTCGCTCATTCCTTCTACTATTTCAGTTTAGTTTCATGCTATTGATACTGTGAATGATGTTGGCCTTAGTTTAGGAGGATAACTTGCTTTAGTATGCCCTAGCATAACTTAAGAGGGCCAAGATCCTTATAGCATGGCATAGCAGACTATATTCTATTAATTAGGCCTTAGCTAGGCAGTAACTGAGTTTTCATGAAATATCTTATCCATAATGTCCTGAGTTTTGTAGTTGTGAACTCTACTAGTGATCCTGTACCTATGTTGGAACTGTTTCTACCTTGGAAATAACATTGTATGACTTTCAATTGGATATATACAGAAGTATTTACGTTGGGTTGGTACAGTTAAGATCATGACTTAGTTGTGGCTGTTATAAAGGATGATTTGATAAGATTATATATGGATGAGTATGGAAAGTTGATCAGCACCCTGATTAATCACTCATTTGAGGGTTCGAGTCCCTACTTTGATAGTAGACCATTTGAGATTAGGACCCAATCTCACTGTGCCGTATTGTGGGTTTGAATCCCACCTCTTGTTGATTATCGTTTGAGCCTATGTCTTCGTGATCATTGATGTAGTAAGATGCATATATGAAAGTACCGAGGTACTACCCCATGTTTACACAGATAGGTCATTGGTGGGTCCGAGTCCCTCTCTTTATTGTCAGATAAATAGGATAGGTTCTGGTTAAAGTCCCGAATTTGTCCATTAGGCATTCACTCCTAGAGAACTCTAGCTCTTACCATCTATAGGATATATATTCTATGTAGTCGGTGATCTTATGGGAGTTCACTTAAGTTTTCTTTTAAATTACACACGTGTGTCTTATTCAAGCTTGCGACGGCCAGATATAGCTAGTGTAGTATTTTTAGTGGATTTTCCCTTAGTGTTTATTCTTTGCCATAGAATGTATATTCTGACTCCTGGTTAGGATTTTACTCTCCGTTTTCATATTGTCCTTACCTTTCTTGCTCAGTTGGACTATGATGCCTACTGGATACCTTATTATCTAGTACTCATACTGCACTCGGCATCTCTTTTGTGATGTAGGACCAAGCACTAGCTATCAAGAGTGACCCAGTCCAACATGCAACAACCAGTTTTGAAGACTAAGGTGAGCATCCGACACTTTAGGATCATTTTAGTCTCCATCTGTATCTTTGGCTCGTATTTTGTGTATTTTGAGACTATCCTTTATCTTGTATTTGTTTTGGTCCACTTTTGCGACTTGTGCTTAGTTTATTTTGTCTAGTAGCTCTGTACTAGTGACTTCTTGGTCTTGGGAGGGACTCTATTTTTGTTATGTATATATTCACCTTGTCCTCTTTATCTATCTTATTTCTATATCACTAGCTTCCCACCTATTACCCATTACACTTAGTTCCAAATTATGGGTTAGGTGCCATCATGGACTGAGAAATCGGATCGTAACAACATGCTCATTTCCCATAATTTTATCTTATTAAATGCAATAATCTTTCCTTCCACTTTTATTCGTTCATTTTGAAAACTCAAAAGACAAATAATCATTTAAAACCTATTTATCTTTATTATTAACTGTAATTATTTTTTAAATATTCAAACGATAAATGTAATACGTACTTTTTAGTTAATATTCCTTTTATCCATATTCTCTTGTCAACTATACTATTTTGGTATCTAAAAAAATACTTATCTCTTGTAAGGACCCGGATGTTTCATGCTTATGTATCCTGTTTAAGGTTGTCATGGGCCCCCTACGTTAAGCCAAGTTCAAAGGGATTTTCGTTGGCTATGTTCGACACAAGTAGCATTAGAAGGGTCAATGTTAAAGGAGCATAACTTTTAGCACACTTGAAACTAGGTGGCCCACAATATGTCAAATGAAATTCCTTTGAGTTATCTTTGTAACATACTTGGTTTCACCTCATTCTGATGTTGGACGAAGGAGTTATGATTATTTTCGTGAGACCCTCCTGTGCAATAATATCACACGGATAATTTGATGGGCAGTGTGACCTTAGACGAACCATTTGGATGGCTTGGGCCTTAAAAGGCATTTTTTCCCTAAGTACATGGAAGCCCTTTGAGTTAGCTTTGCAACGCACTTGGTTTCACCTCATTTCGATGTCGGATGAAGGAGTTATGATCATTTTTGTGAGACCCTCTTGTGCTGTAGTGTCAAACCGATAGTTTGACGAGCAGTGATGCCTTTGACGGGCCGTTTGGGTCAACTGGGACTGGAAAGGGCCATTTTTGGCACAAAGAAAGGTGACACGGCCAATGGTATGGGCCATATGGCTTGCCACTGACCGTGTGGATAGGCACAATGTATGTCAAGGGAAACTTGTTGGACTTGAGGAAAATTTGGTTAAGGGTAGTGCCATGGGCACCCTTGATGGGTCGTGCGTGGTCTAACGGTCCATGGAACCTGGGCGTGAAGTGGCATAGCCACATTTTCGTGCCTATGTGTGGTGCAACGGACCACTAAATCGATCGTGGAGCATCACACAGCCCGTGCCTATGTGTGGTTAATTATGCTTTCTATGATTTGCTGTTGGGTCTTAGATTTTTGATTCTCCTAAATTAAGACTTGACCTCACTTTTATAGGAGAAGGTTGGCCTTACAAACCGACTATGAAATAAAAACATTACCATACATGGCACACTAATTTAGGAATGGATGACCCCTACCTTATTATAAAAATAGTAAACCTATCTAAAAATAGTAAGTCTTATCAAGATATACTATCTTTATCTAATTTATTCAAACTGAGCCCCACCTAAAATGTGAACGGTGCCTACTAAAACAAATTACAAAATAAAAGCCTGATATTGGTATGTGACAGCATGTGCAAGCTGGTTAGTCAGCAACTTGTAAACGGTTCTAAGTAGGTGTGTAACCTACTTGTAGACATCATGCAAGTAGGTGTGCAAGCTACTTGTAGGTGAGTTTCAAGCTAGTGGAAAAGGTGCTGGTGTGGATACTTGGTGATAAAGTATTACAGCTAGTTTGTGGAAAAAGTTTGTGGTAGGCTTTGTGGCAAAGGATTGCGGCTGACTTGGTGACAAAATTTGGGTAAGCTTGGTGGCAAAGGATTACGGCTGAGTTGGTGAAAAGGTTTGGGTAAGCTTAGTTGCGGCTGACTTAGTGACAAAGTTTGGGCAAGCTTGGTGAAAGGATTGTGGCTGACATAGTGACAAAGTTTGGGTAAGCTTGGTGAGGAAGCTGAGGTAATTTTGGTGGGTAATTTAGGTAAGTGGTAACTTTTGGTAGAGGTGGTAATTTTGGAATGGTGAAAGTTGCACATGTCATCGGATAGCATTGGACTATGAGAGGTTGAAGGTGTCTTCAGCTGACGTATGTATCATTCTTCCATCTACCAATCGACATTGTGTTTCTTCCTGCTTAACTCTCTGTTCTCAAGGCCTCTTTTGAGCGATCTTGTGAAGTATCTGTTCCTGCTCAATGGTCCTGCAACATTGGGATCCCATTTTTATGGCGGAAGATTTAACTTGATGCTGCCATTTTTTGAATGACCTGATATCTGATGATCTCATGTGGAAACTTGTATTCTTTAAAAACTTATTAAACCTCCTCCCAGCGAGGGTGGTCATCGGTGTAGTTATATCGTGTTCCTTCTTTGGGCCATATCTCCTTTGGGATGCATCTACTCTATTGAAAGATGATTATGTGTGCCTCATGGTACTCGTCTTCTAAGGACAAAATAGAGAGGGGGAATCTCCAACATAGGGAAATTTCTAGTCGGGTTTAGACCTGTCTGTTGATTATCTTCACTGACCTATGCAATATGAAAATCTTGGCGTCGTAGGAATCTCTGAAGAAACGCACCCACCATCGTCTTGGTCGGAACCAAAGTAAGAACTTTTACAAGGGTGGTTTGATTCTATTGAAATCCCTGAAAAAGTTACACTTGAACTCCATAAGGATGTGGTATTGGTGACTTGGCATCCTCTCAACAAGGTGATTAAAACTTGGCACCCTCTCAATAAGGTAATTGAGGCTTGGCACCCCCTCAACAAGGTGGTTAACTTGCAATATCGTGGATACTTTTCATGAATTCAACACATATATAACATACTTTCATCATCACAAGGTTATCGTATACCTACATTTCCTCTCATCATTATACATCATATGCATACCATTGTTTCATCATCATTCCATCATCATATAATCATCATAGTACTATTCAACTCATAAGACATGCATTGGACGTTCAATTTCTCAAGAAACCCTAGTTGGATTTTTTATCAAACACTTGGCAGGTGTGTAATGGGGGTAAAAGAACATGCAATTTAGAGATGAAATCATGCAAGAAAATCTGTAATAAAACCATCAATCAATACCTTGTAACACCCCCAAGACACTCACATGAAAACCCCTCAGCTAATCCAACATTAGATCCATTATTTAGAGCTCAAAACATGCTCTTAATGTACAAAATCCATATGTAAAATCAACTTTATATCATGCAATTTAAGTAGAAACAGGATTGGGCACCATAGGGTAAAGGACCTAATGGTTGAAACCCACATACCTTAGCTTTGGAGAAGTTCTTAGTGAAGATTGAAAATGAAGGCTTGAAGCTTTAAGGAAATCCTTAGATTTGGAAGAGATTTGGACACTTGATTTTGGAGTGAATTATTAGTGTAAGGGTTTGAGAGAGTATTTCATCAATACAATGAAGAATTTAAGGGTTTTGGGACCTTGAATGAGTATAAAAACGTCAATCTAGAGCTTAGAAAGGGTGGGAAAGGACCAAGATAACCCTTCCTAAAAAGCTATCTAACGGCTGTTGCGGGCCCCATTACAACCCGTAGGTAGCACTGCAACTCGTAAGACCCTTCATATGACCCCTAGGCTCAATTTTGAAGTCTTTAGAAATTCTACGAACCTGACCTACGAGTCTTACCCCGACCTATGACGCATAATAGTGGGCTTGTAGTGCAACGCTATACTGGTAGTCTTAAAATGGTCATACCTGTTGACTCCAAACTCTAAATGAGGTAGAACAAGGTGTGTTGGAAAGCTAAGTCAAAGAGCTTTTTTTTGACATTTTGTGGGCCATTCGGTTCTAATTATGCTAAAAGTTATGCTAGTTTAAAGTTGACCTTGAATGAACCATCACCCAAAACTCAACTCCTAGGGAAGTCTTGAACTCGTCTAGGTACTAGGAGTCTCCCATGAACCTAATAAATCCCCAATATAACCAAATGAGGCTTGAAACATGGATACAAGAGCATGGAATTACGGGGTGTCATAATAATACACGAATTTTGAGATATATAAAAAATAAGATTCCGAATACTTTTGATGCATGTTTTTAGGCACTTTTTAGGGTTGTTTTAGAAACTCTTTTCACACTCATTGGCCCACACAAATTTAGACTTCTTTTGAGTCAACTTAGTCATGAGAGAAGCAATAAAAGAGAGCCCACTCACAAACCTCCAGTAGTAACCCACTAAGCCCAAGAAGCTTCTAATGTTTGATAGGGTCAATGGTCTAGGCCAATTTCTAATGACATCCATCTTCTTAGGATCCACGTAAATACCATCCCCGGACACCACATGACCTAGAAAGGCAAACTCTTTCAACCAAAATTCACACTTCTCATACTTAGTGTACAACTTCTCTTCCCTCTATCTTTGTAGCACTACCCTCAAATGAGCCATATTCTCCTCTTCACTATGAGAATATATCAAAATATCATTAATGAAAACTACCACAAACAAGTCAATGTAGGGTTTAATGACTCTATTCATAATATCCATAAAGATAGCTTGTGCATTAGTCAACCCAAAAGACATAACTACAAATTCATAATGCCCATACCTAGTCTGGAAAGATGTCTTAAACTCCTCCCATAGAATGACATTGTTGTCCCCCTTCTCCTCCTTCCATTAAGTATACCATATTTGGGTCCCTTCTTGAGTTGGTAAGCTGCTAACTCAACCTTCTCTTTTAACCTCACACTCATGATAGCCAACGCTTTGTAAACCTCATCAATAAACTCTTAAGGGTCCTCATGCACTTTAGACCCATTGAACTCTGGTGGGTTCATCCTTATAACGTCCCTCACTCGAGATGCCAGAGTTTGAGCATGAGCTGCTTGGGCCCCTTGGTTGGCTTGATTAGCCACAACTTGAGCTAATAAAGTGAGAGCATCCTGGAGCTCACCATGAGCCGGTTGTTCCTTGGGTGTGCGAGCTATTCTTCCTCTTTTCTTAGGCATGATCTAACATAGCAAGGAACAATCATTAGAGGGAAAAAACCTTACCTTAACTTCTATAGCACGACATAGAGTATAAAGAAGGGGAACATGTCCTAAAACATCTCATAGCTGTCGTGCACAACACAACCATGAATAAGACTCTAATTAATGCAATGTGCTAGATGCCAAGGACCGTTAACAACCTAGTGCTCTAATACCAAGTTTTTCATGACCCAAACTTAGGGACAAGATAGGACACGGCGCATGAGGAACCTGAAGGAAACCCAAGCAAGTCTCTTAACATATCATTACACATCCTTTCTTACGAAAGCAATAAAACAATGATAATAAATAGTAAATAGGGATAACCGCGCTATGTGACATCTTTCACATCATAAAACATCAAGAGAGTCAACAGAATTCAAACTCATGGAATCATTACATAACTTTTCCAACAACACCTCTAAACATAGAACTTAGCGGGGGCCAATACAAGCAATCGGGCTCACCCTCATAGTCATAAGTAGCCAACATAAAAAGGAGCCAATACAAGGTATAATCAAGAGAAATATGTCCATGGAGTGGAGGACTCACCAACTTGCTTTGAGGGAAATCGTACTAGCCGCTTGGAGGAGGAGGATAATCAAGTGGTGCTCCAGTCCCTACATGGTAACATAATGTAGGCATAGAGTATGCACTAGTATATTTAAATGTACTAAGTATGTAGGATGCAGTGCAACAAGAGATAGGTAACATAATCAAAATGCATATTTAGGCAGTAAATGAACATATAACAATATGACATGCATGAATGATGCTTGTAGTAAAATATACTTACATAAAACATATTACATGTGTAGGAAGAGATCATGATTAGTAACCAAGGCCTACCACCTCCTTGGCGAGGTGATTGAGGTGCAAACCCCCTAATGTGGTTGCATGATCCTACCACTCCTAAGCAATATGGATGAGGTACAAACCCCTCGACATGATTGCACGTACCTACCACCTCTCGAGCTAGGTAATTGAGGTACAACCACCCAACATGGTTGCACGGGCCTACTACCTCCCAAGTGAGGCAATTGAGGAACAAACCCCTCAACATGGTTGCACGAGCCTACTACCTCCTAAGCGAGGAAATTAAGGTACATATCCCATAACATGATAGTTCAAGCCTACTATCCCCGAACAAGGCAAATTGATTAACTTCCAATACTATAGATTCCATTCGTGAAAATCAACACATATATACATCTCTTTTATCATGATAAAGTCACTTAACTTATATACCATGCATTAGGCCTTCAATAACTCAAGAAGCATTAACTGGACATTTTATCAAACACTTGGTGTGTGTGCAATACTAGTGTAAGACCATGCAATTCAAGAGTGAAATCATGCGAGAAACTTCAACGTAAAACCACCCACCAACACTTGGTAATACCCTCATGAAATATACATTAAAACCCTTCATCAAATCTCAAGATATATCAAAGATTCATAACTCATAATATTCTTTAACTGTCACATTTTTACAAAACCCCAACATAGTTTATAGTCAAATTCATAGTATGTAAGAACCATAAGTAAATCAACTTTGCAACATGAGTTTTAGGTAAAAAGGAATCTTAGGCACCATGGGTGAAAGGACCCAATGGTTGACCCACATACCTTGACTTTGGAGAATCCTTGATGAAGATTGGAAATGGAGACTTGAAGCTTGAGTAAAATCTTTAAGAGCCAGATGTGTTGTCGGACTTGAAATTTGGGGTGAAATATTTGCCTAAGTGTTTGAGAGAATATTGGGGGATGACTTGTATGATATAAAGGTAAAATATGGCTAAGTAAAGGTATTTTCACTCATGGAAAGACATAGGCCCAAGAACCAAAGGCCTTGGACCGAACGAGAAAAACTGGCAGCAAAATAATATAGGTCCATGTCTGGTCTGCGATGCTGACCCAATGTGGAGGACACTTTTAAACAGGTCTGGCGGCGAGTGCGCATCGCGGATCGATTCTAGAAATCAAATTTTTGGAAAATCAAAAATTTGATACGGTTGCTCTAAAATTGGGGTTAGACCTATTTTCCACTCAATTTTGTCCCTGGATAAATAATATGAAGTCGAATTTTTGATATCACGCATGGATTTTGAAATATATGAAAATTATGATTTCGAGCACTTTCGAGGCACATTTTCGACCACTTTTTGGGGTCATTTCACACGGGGCGCAACCCCACAGAATATCAAGCATAGGGTACAGCTCCACAAAATATCAATCAGGGTCCTTGACCCAAATTTCAAATGATGCTCTGTCCGTAGAATTGGTATTCTTCGCCCGACGCTCAAGTGCAACCACCGAAACCTGGAATACGGGGTGTGTGACCCGTGAACTTAGATACTCAGGTGTGGTCGCTGATACTTGAACAACAAAGGGAAATATCATCTGGGTATCAAGGTATCATTCAATCACTCACTCAACTAATCTACCAAGATCTGGAACTCCAAAGTCATATCATGCCTAGAGTGAACGTAGGCGACAATAATATCATTGTTCCTAGAGTGAACGTAGGTGATGAAACTCTCAATCTAGGTGTCCCACAGTCTCACTCAAACCCATATCATCGCAATAACCACCTGTCTCAGATACAACAGATACCTTAGCTTCAGATGAAATGAACCAACGTAGAACTGTCAGCAATACACCAAAGTATATATGGCACAAATCACTGTAGAATCATGCCTCACCAATGCCAAGTATACCACAACCTTATCAATCATAATAAACCAAATTAAACATAGACCATTATGGTAAATCATAAATATCTAGGATACCCAAACCTACTGCGACATATAATAAATGCACAGTCTCCTGGTCATCATATTTTAGTAGCAATAGGCTATACACATTCATACAGGTATGAGTCAAGTCTGAACACATGCCTATCTCAAGGCAATAACCCATATTCGACCCTTCCTAGGTTTTTATCTATGTAAACCAACTCTTAGGGCAGTGTTGCTATAACCTAAGCTAAGGCCCAAGAGGCTAGATAAATGGAAGGATGTCACCTACCCAAAATCATATCAAAGCCTAGCTACTATCAAGGATTTCGCCCAAGCCAACCATGTGCCTGCCCACTGATAATTTGTCCTTCTTTAAACAAGATGCTAGTTCTCAGTTTACATACCTATCACATGTTCATAGCTCCAGTCAATACCTTTCAAGCCCTTTTGTAGTCATATAATGTAAGAACTCAAGTAATATAGTAGCTACAACTAACACAACCCTCAATACAACAACTACTGTTCCAAAATATATATATATATATATATACAACACATAAATCACATCCAGCCATATATAACTTATACTCCACAGCTCAATCCATAAACATTACATTCACAAGGTCTCGCCCCCAAATGTAATCAAGGGGGTCCATAACCCATAATCAACTGTCTTAGACCTTAGACAATCGGTGTGTCATATCTCCCTCTAAACAAATAAAAGTATCTCAAACTCAAAATGTAATTGATAGGGGATTCTAGGGGATACGTCGTACCATTCCTCATGTATATTTTGGATTGGGTGCCATGTGGCGACATAGGTTCAAGCACCCAAATATTATATGATTATTGGGTGAGGCCGTGACTGACTCTATCTTTCCATAACATAATATATATATACATATATACACGCATACATATATATACACACACAATATGCAGATTGCATCCAGCCATATATAATATATACTCCATAACTCAATGCATAAATAATATATTTCAGCATATTCTAAATCAAACATACAAACATTTTAGCTCAGTCTAGGATTTAGATAAAGCCTAAAGTACCTGGCATCTGACGTCTGTTGCTCTAAGTCAATCTAGCGAAGTTTTTCCCCTCCAAATTGCTTCCCGATGCTACTTGGTTGTTAAAACATAAGTCATAAGATCATTACAACTGATTTGGCTAAAAAATCTCAAAAAATAGGTAAAATTACATCAATTACAACTAAAATATGGAAAATCATGGCCCATGCCCAAAATGCAAAACCAATGCCTTTAAAATGATCCCTACATCACCTTGAGTCCATAGCCAAAAATTTGGCCCAAAATGGACCACAAAAGACCGAGAAAAGGCTAATTTTTTTGCTATAGACTCGAGGTGATGTAGGGATCATTTTACAGGTATTTTTTTTGCATTACAAGTGTGGGCCTTGATTTCCCCCTATTTTAGTTATAATTGATGTAATTTTACCTATTTTCTAAGATTTTTTAAGCCAAATCAGTCGTAATGAACTTATAAATTATGTTTTAACAGTTGAGCAACATCGGGAAGGAATTTAGAGGGGATAAACTTAGCTAGATTGACTCAGAGCAAGAGATGTTAGATGCCAGGTAGGCCAGGCTTTCTCTAAACCCTAGACTGAGCTGAAATATTTATATATTAGAGTTGGAATATGTCGAAATATATTGTTTATCGATTTAGTTGTGGAGTATATATATTATATATGGATAGATGCAATCTGTATATTGTATATATAATGTTATGGGATGATAGATGTAACCGATGGGGGCCTGCAAAACTTAGCTAGTGCTCGATCCTCAAAATTTATATGTATCGCCTGGCATCTTAGTTGCAGCTATCGAGACTCGAATCGTGGGGAGTGTCACCCAACACTCAAACTCTCAGACATGACCACTGACGGTCAATGGTGATAGGGAGTTTCATCTAGGACGAAATGTCAAACAGACACTCACTCAACCAATATATCTAGATCTGGAACTCCAAAGCATGTCGTGTCCAGCGTGAATGTAGGCGGCGATAAGTATATCATGCCTAGAGTGAACATAGGAAACAATCTCATAACATAGGTATCCCACAATCTTAATCTAATATATATAACAGTAACTACTACCCCTCTCAGATACTACAGATACCTAGGTCAAGTGGAGAGAACTGATGCCCAACAACTATCAGTAGTATATCGAAGCATATGTGTATCACAAATCATTGGAAAGTCATGCCCAACAAAGGCCATGTATACCATAACCTCGTCAATCATAAGTACCCAGAGTGAATATAGAAAATCATGGTGCATCACAAGTATCCCAAATAACCCAACCCAGCAAAGCCATCTCTATAATAGAATCAGGCCACAGTACGATATATAATTAATAGATAGTATCTTAGTCAACATATCTCGTTAGCAATAGGCTGTACACCCTAATACAAGTATGAGTTAATTCAGAACACATGCATGCCCCTTAGCACTAGCCCATATTCGGCCCTTCCCAAGCCCTTTCTCAGTGTAAAGTAACTCATAGAGTAGCGTCAGTATGACTTAAGCTAAGGCCTAAAAGACTAGATGAATTGAAGGATGTCACCTATCTAGAATCATGTCGCAACCTAGCTGCTATAAAGGATATTTACTAAGGCAACCATGTCCCAGCCCATTAAAAATGTGCCCCTCTTACATAAGATAGCAGTCCGCAAGACTAACCCATGTAACTATTGTCTCATCATAGATAGTTGAAAAAACCCATAGAATATAACCTACACCTCACTAACAGGGTCACACTCTCGTCTCAAACTCGCTAATGGCTCAGTGTCAATGCATCTCATATTATAGGTGACAAAGCTCCTTTAGGGGTACAACTATGATCATCCCCAGAACATGGTGTACCTCTTTGGTCACTAACCAGGAGCACAAGTACATAAGAGATAACCACGGCATACAGGATCATATAAACAACAGGGCAACACATAAATTTTGTGACTTATAAGCAACAGTGGTTACTGTTGCAGTTTTTGCCGAGGGCTGATTGTTAAATGCTATAGAATGGAGGCTAAATGGTAATAACTACTAAGGACTATATTTGAGAAGTGAGATACGAATGTATGAATACGAAGGAAAGTACAGAGAACCTTTTGAGTATGTAGGCTATTGAGTATTTACTACATTGGTGAGTGTTTGGTGGCGATTTTGGGTGGATTGGACAACAAGTACAGGTGGTTTTGGCCCTGTATGTGTATGAGAGCATATTAGCTATTTTTGGCCGTTATTTGGTTAGCTTGTAGGCCATTTGTAGTTGATTGTGGTAATCGCTTGTATAAGAAAGCCAGTAATTGAGTAAAATATATATATATGTAAACCATGAGTACAGTGATGAATAACCATGATTATCTAAACATCTGATGTTGTAGTAAGGATAGGTATGTCTAGCCTGTTGATCCTCGTGACTTGTAAGCTGCTTAAACGGATGGGATATTTTCTTGGCCTGATGTTGTAGTAAGGATAGGTATGTCTAGCCTGTTGATCCTCGTGACTTGTAAGCTGCTTAAACGGATGGGATAAATAACGGATTTGTGTGACTTCCTTGTTGAATTACCACACCAACTCACTGTTATATACAGATAGGTCATGGGATAGTGATGGTGGAACTTAATTATTGTAGAATACGAAACATGCGTATCACTTATATACTCATGGTGAGGATTGGACCCTATAGGTACACCTGTATTCGTAATTTCAAGGATGAAAGTCTTATTAGTTAGGATGTTGTAATGATCATATGGTTTATTTCTATTGTTTTGCTATTATTATGTTGATTTGAGCATATTCTAGTGACCTCAAGACTATTGGGGTAATTATTGGTCAGATTCGAGAGTTATGTGGATTTTTGAGTTAACTGAGAAGTTATACTCGTAAAATCAGTTTTTCGCTAAAGCCTTAGTAAACATCCTGAGAATGGAATTCTGATGATTCCATTAGCTTTGGAAAGGTTGAATTAGACCAGGAGCATGTCCGGTGCAATTATATTATGGATTGGAAATTTAGTCGCCAAAATTGGTTAATAGTGACCCCATCAATGCCCTCGAAAACTGTGCCCTGGATGAGACTTTTTGATAGCATGGTTAGTTTTGGAACATTGAGTTTGGTCTAGGGTGACAGTTCATTTGATACTGGGGACATCGAAATGCGATT
>DF357978.1:74101-87703 GCA_000787875.1 Solanum virginianum | reverse complement strand
GGGACATCGAAATGCGATTTAACCCTCCAGGGGCTTTTTATTATAAGTTGCAGATAAAGAAGTAGGACCCTTACTTTATCATAAAAAGCTCCAATGGAAATTCCGACCACACCGTTTGATCCAAAAAATTGAAATCTATATGGTTACATAGTTCATTCATAAAATTAAGAGTCCAAATGAGCCCAAAATAGGGGGAAAAGGGATTAGATGGTGGCTAAATGGAGGGGTGATGTGGCCAGCCCCAACACTAACACATGACGCAAGCTGAAGCTGCCATATTTCAGGACGTAGCTCTATATATATTTATGTGGCTTGTTTTCTCGAATGAATATATATGTATACATACATACATACATACATATATATATATATATACACACACACACACATATGCAACTTCTTACTGCACTTTTGAGCTCATTTTTCATTAGATTTGAGTGATTCAAAATGCTATGAGACTCGAATGTTGCAAGAATCATCGTGGTGAGGTCAGATTCAGGATTTGATACATATTTTGAGGTAAATTTCTACTTTTTCATTAATGATTTATCAGGAACGAGTGAAAACTTTACATTGCAATATCTCAATCATTTCTCAGTGGAATTAAGTGAAATTTGTGTCTAAATTGTTCTATGATTTGAGAGTAACACTATGGTATACTGAGTGTTCGCCTGTTTTGTCTAGTTTTTGAGAATCTTTACAGAGAATGTTTTGAAAAGAATGGCTTCTCAATAAAGTTTCTAATTTTATTTTTGGGCAATTTATTGGTCTTCTGTGATCCGTTTGGGGCCAAATTTGTAGCTTAGACTTAGGGTGACGTGAGGACCGCTTTTTGGTAATTTGTTAAGGATTTTAGGTGTGGGCCCTATTTTCTCTATTTTAGGCCCGATTGGCATATTTTTGCCCATTTTCAAGTTTTACCGCCAATTCGACCGTATTGATCTAACAATTTTATTTTAGCAGCTGAGCAGCAAGGAAAAGCAATTGAAAAGGGGAAAAACTTAGCTAGATTGACTTAAAGCAAGAGACATCGGATGCAAGGTATGATATGCTTTCTCTAAACCCTAGTATGAGTTGAAATATTTGCACATTTGAGTTGGAATGTGTAGAAATGTACTATTTAGGGGTTGAGTTGTGGAGTATATATTATATATGGCTGGATATGATCTGTGTGTTGTACATATATTTTGACAGATATACATAGTTAATATGACCTCTTTGATTGATATAAGAAGCTTCAACCTCTCTTTGTCACTGTATGCATCCCATTGCTCTACCATTTTACTTTTTCCCTTGTGTTGTTCTTCCTTATGGGGTTTTGTGGTCTTTTCTTGGCCTAGTCGGCAACTATGGGGGCTACCTGGCCTGAATTAGATCCTCCAAGAGTTGCAACATGCTTTTGTTGAGCCATATCTGCAAAATAGGCTAATCATGTGTGTGAGAATCAATAGTGTGAAAGAAAGGATACAAAATAAGCACAAGGAAAACAATCTCAGATAAACATGTCATTTTTTCCACCAAACATGTTTGGCGGTCAAAATAACTGTAGCTTTGCTATTCAATTTTAAGGGTCTAAATCAATGTCACATTTGGCGATGGATGTACGCATTTGATGATTTGCCAAATTAATTTGGTGGTGAAAAGTACCATTACCAAATTTGATAGAACTCAACATTAAGAACCAGTCATAAAAGGTAGTGTATGTTGTAACTCTGCGCATAGTTGATTAAATTTCGGTGGTTAAAATGACCATCGCTGAAAATGACTGGCAAGGCCAACTTTCCCCAAAGTCAAAATTCAAACACGTCACTCAAAAATATGGGAAAATTCATGCACTACCCCCCTAACACAAAATCACACATTCTCATAGGTCTATTTTTTTCTAACATTCTCATCATGGCTACGAATTTGATCAAACAATGACTTTACCCTTAAGAAATACATCACCCACTTTATTATCATGCAAGTTCAAGTCACTTAATCAAATTCATGAATTACTCAAACTTCACCAATAGCCCATAAAGCAAACAAACTCAACAAGCATGATTTACAACTATAATATGAATCATTCAAGTTTAATATCCTGACAAAGGCTACACACAGGGCATCATGATCAAATTAGGACAAATCACCATCCTTTTAATGATTAGGCACTACACTTCTCAATTGTAACTTAGACCTATCACAAACACTTAATCGATTTCATCAAACATCAATAAAATAAAGAACCCAACTAAACAAGTACAACTTGGTTCATTGGGTTCTAAAGGAATCATGTCAATATCGGACACACAATTCCCAATGAGTTCCCAACAACATATAATGATTCTCATGCGTCTTTTACCACAATCAAGCCCTAACAACTTTAGAATAGTTCAAAAATAAAAACCAAGGGCCAAAAACATACCCTGATAATGATGTACAGACAATGAGATAACAAAGAGAAATTTTATTGATGAATTCTAACACAATACCAAAGAAAATTTGAATCTCAGACACTAAAAGAGTATTAGGTGTACAAGTTATGAAAAAGGTGGAGAATGTAAACTGCAAGGTTGAAAGAACTTGAAAAGTTCAAATAGGTTGGTCAAGTGCAAAATTCAATGATGCTGACTTACCCGGTCAAACACATTCGATGATCTACTGAATGTGTTCCTAACCGCCTTTTCTTGCAGTGATTCATACCTTTTTCATCAGCACTAAAAGATAGTGGAACTTTGCATCACCAAACTAATTCAACAATCCTCCATTGCATCTTTGACCTCCTTATTTGATAGCACCTAAAGAGTCATCAACATACTTAAAAAATGGTCATGTAGTAGTTGTTCTAACTCCACGATCTACTGATTAGCACATTATGTCATCTTTTTTTATCTACTTCAAATTGTCCATTTCATATGCCTACAAAGGTAACACTTGTTATTTAAAAACTACCATCACCTTGGGTTGCCTACCAACAGTGCTGTATTTAATATCATGGCATGATGGAGTCCTTCTCAAATCATGATTTAAATAAAATGATGAACCACCAACACCACTTGGAGGTCCTTCAATTACTTCATTGTCTTATAAATATTAAATATCACCTCTTTATTATTAACTCTAAACTTCAAATCTCCTTTCTATACATCAAGTAATGCCCTCCCAATAGCAAAAGATTATCTACTAAGGATAATAGGCACTTCCACATTCACCTCGCAGTCGAGGATCACAAAATCAATCGATAAAATAAACTTGTCAACCTTCAACAACACATCATGCAAAACCTCAACTGGTTTTATGATAGACCAACTAGCCATAAGCAATCTCATTATCATTGGCTAAGGAGTATCCAATCCCAATTCCTAAAAAATGGCTAATGTCATAAGATTGATACTTGCTCTAAGGTCACTCAACACTCTCCCAAATTTGTAAGCACCAATCGTATATGGGATGGTAAAAGTGCCTGGGTCATCCTTCCTTGCCACCAAGTTATTGGTCACAATCATACTACAATGATGTGATACTTTGATTGTTTCACATTCTAGAGTTCTCTTCTTGGTCACGAGCTCTTTCATAAACTTAGCATAACCTGGCATCTCTACAAGGGCTTCTACCAATGGGATATTAATAGAGAGGGAGTCAAATATAGATAAAAACTTTTAGAACTTAGTGTTGTTATCCTTGTTCTTCAGCCTTTAGGGAAATGGAGGATCTATCTTCACTTGAGATTTTTTAACTTTGAGAATGATGCAAAATCTTTTAGGGGTATATTGTATGCCTTAATTGAATCACCCCAACTTTCACATTGCTATCGTTCCTGGGATTGTCCAGTGAATTACTTTCTCACCAACCATCATATCACCTTCCACATCTGGATCATTAACACCCTCAAATAAAGAAGGTTTGATTCTGTCCTAGCTCAACATCTACAAGAAGTGTATCTCCTTCAATAACCTTTCCACTATGTGTTGTAATGGCCATACACTACTAGTTGTCATTTTTCATATTGGCCACTGTGTCACTAAGTAAGCCTCCTTTTGGTCATTGGTTGTGATGAGCTGAGATCATGCGTAGTTGTGTTTCCAAATGCTTGATAGAAGCTGAGTGGGATGTCATCATTTCACTCAACCAAAAAAAGTCTGACTTTATTTCTTTTATCACTTTATTCTAAGCCTCCACTTTGTTAAGAATTCTAGTAATGATATTTTTGACGTACTGTCAAAATATAGCACTTGTGATGCTTAAAACTCGAAATTTTGTGTGTTCTCAATGTGATATTCGTAGGTTTAATGTGTTTTTATGTTTTTTTTGTAGGATTTCAGGGTAAAGTTTGCAGAAGTTGCTGCAGTTGAGGTTCCCTAAGACCCTTTATGGGCCGTAGAGTATTCTACCAGCTATAAAAGGGGTTTCATATGCTACTCTAGTAAAGGGTGTATTTCTAATGTTGAGTCTATGAATATGCAGATGACCCGTAGAAGACTTTGTGAGTTGTAGACTTAGTATCCTATCCTAAGGATCAAAAGGTAGGGACTTGCTAAAATTCCATCAAATGAAACCCCCTATGGGCCATAAATCTTATAAGGGTCATAGAGGGGTGTAGTAGAAGATAGTTCTAGAATTGAAGCAATATTTATGAAAGCCCAATCATGAGCCGTAAACTGTTCGTAGAGCCTGCTAACCCAGTTGTCCTATTTTATTTTAGTTTTGTATTTTAAACACTATAAATAGGGTTCTTTAGGTTATTTTCAAAGAAAACAAAGAGTGAAAAGTAGAGGAATATTACAGAGTTTGAGAAACATTTGTAAAACTTTATTTTATCTTTTAATTTCAATCTTGTGATTCTCATTGAAGAGTTTGAAATTCGTGTGTTTAATTCTCTTATGTAAATTGTCAATTATGATGATTCAAATTTAGAACTCTTACATTTATATTGATCATGAGTAGCTAAATCCACAACTAGGGTTGTAGGAACCATGAAGAACTAACAAAGTAAAATTAGATAATTCATAATTCTTGAAAAGTGTGCATGCATGTATTAATTAATTCTCTTCATATTAAATGGTTTCTAATGGTGGCCAACATTAGAACCCACCTAGTATTACTGAATGGATCAAGGTGGTAATAAATAGGAAAAAAGATTAATTAACAGGATTCGATTGATGTTTCTAGTCTAATCAACTGAACTGGGCTAAGTGGTGATTATACTGGAACAATATGTAAGGGTTAGTAATATCACACTACGAGGATGAACCAAATCATGTAGTGAAATTTGCCTCCCACCTGGGTTAAAGGGTTTGGTGAACTTATTGTTCTGCATGCTACACATTGGAAAAGGATTTGATTATCTTATAATACTGAGTTATGAAAGCATAGGGAACACAATACCCTAGTTTTCTTTCATACTAGTTTAACACTTGTCTTCTCTTAGAAATACTTTTAATAGTTATTATAAACCTTCCCCCTTTGGGGAAATAAGTTGGTTAATCAACCATAATTGCAATTGAATTCTTCTAAGTCTATCATATTCCCTATGGGTTTAACTTTAATCTAAAAAGATGGTGTAGCTTAGGCAACACCAAGATTTTAGCGTCGTTGCTGGGGAATACGGCTAGACTTGTCTAATTCAAGTAATTTGGGAATTAATCCTTATTGCCATCATTTTACATTTTTTATTGTTTTTATTTTCTTTCAGGTTACAGGTCTAGTGTATGACCAACATACAAAATTGAGGCATACCCTTGACTTTGTTTGACCTAGAGATCCAGAGAAGACTAAGAAGGATGGCCCAAGATAATGCAAACAACGCAGTAAATACAACTCTAAACAAAAATGAAAATGAGAATACGAATAATGACAACCCACCTCCTCTTGAGGACATTGCTCCCCAGCCATAGGACTCCAATGCAGAAACTTATAAGTGGAACTAATATTGGCAGAACCCTATGGCTGTGGAGTTTTCTAGAGCCATTGTGTTACCACCACTACCGGCTGACAAAAAATTCTTGGTTTCAAGTGGGTTACTTCGGATACTGCAGAACCATGGGTTGTTCACGGGCCTACCATTAGAAGATCCGCATAGTCATCTACACAACGTTACATTTGTCTGCAAGAGTGGTGGTGGGAACACAGAATCTATCTATGGATATTATGGGACTTTATGTTTTCCCATTATCTCTTCCAGGAAATGCAATACTTTGGCTGTCCGTGCTCCTGCAAAGTTTGATCACTAGTTGGACTGAGTGGCAGAAGGCCTTTTTAAAGAGGTACTTCCTGAGATCGAAGAAGCTCAAGTTAAAGGACCAAATCAGCAGCTTTGAGCAACTTCCTGATGACTCGATCAGTGTTACATGGGAGCAGTTCACAAAGTGTTTGAGGAGTGCCCCAAATAAAAAAATTATTGATAATGCCTTAGTGGAGATCTTCTATCGTACCCTAGATGCAAATAGCCAAGCATATACCGACACATCTTGGGGGGAATATTTGTATATCAATCATTCGCAGAGATTCTTATACAGCTAGATATAGTGAGCAAGTTTAATCACGTGTGGGAGACAAGGAATAAGCCTCTCACCAAAAGCTCAAGTATGGCCAACATAAGCCTGGAATGAGCAAGGATAAATAAGGAGATCATGCAAGTTCTCAGAATAATACCAACGTAGAGATGATAATAAAGCAGGCAAGAGAACTAGTTAGTTCTAGAAGCAACCATGAAAGTTACCACGCCAGGCAGAGGGGACAAGAAAGATGTGCAGAAAAGGACCATAAAGATGGATAGGGGAGCAATCATTATATGCCTCCCCACATTACTGATACGGGTACCAGTAATCCCATAGTTGAGGAGATGTTTGGCCAACTATTGAGAAAGGGTAACACATAAGATGAGACCTTAAAGAGGATTAAGTCTGACATAAATAGAAAAAATTGAATCTTATTCTACTGCTATCAAATAACTGGAACTACAGTTTGGTCAAGTATTAACTCAACTCAGTTAGTATAAAAAAGGCACATTTCCTTGAAATAAAGTGCAGAACATAAAAAATACTTAATGGTGCAAGATGGTTATGCCTAGTGGGGATGAAAGCACCATCGATCCTTCCACAATAGTTAATAAGGAAGCATGGACACTTGAGGAAGTCTAAGTACTCAAGTTATCTATCTCGTGCTGCGATAATAAATTAGGTGCTACTTAGGAGGCAACACAAGGTAGAGACTGGCGCTTAAGCAGTGTAGGTATGTTCTTTTTAACCCCTATACTTTATTTTAAATTTTTTGTGCATTGAGGAAAATTCACCTCTTTTTTATGGGGTGTGGGTAATTATAGGCCTCAATTAAGTCTGAGTAGCCTTGGCCTATAACTACCCTAAATTTTGAATCCTAAAGATTTTTTGCCTGTGTTCTTTTTCCCTATGGATATTTAATCTTTGTTAAACTGGCATGTTTATGATATGTAGGTAGTATTGGTAGTATATAGTACTAATATATATGGCACATATGTATTTTTGTGCTTTCTTGTGAAAAAAATGATACACCAAAATTTTGATTAGTTAGTCTAGATAGCAACCAAACATGTTTAATTGTATCAGCAATGCCTGCTCTGAAAGTGAGGATAAAATTAAGATAAAAAGCATGTTGTAAGAGTTTGTGTTGATAGTGTAATTAGTTTTATGTGAGTTTGAGCTTATTTTGCTAAATTCATGTATTGTATATCAATTCAGAACTTGCTCAGTTACTCTGAATTAGACTTTAGGTTAGTTGGTTAGTAAAGGATCTTAGGTCATTGATGTGCTATCAAAACAAAACACTTTTGATGCCTACAACATAGGATTTTGTGTGTTCCCAATGCGACATTTGTGGTTTTTATGTGTTTTTGTGTTTAGTTTCGCAGGAAAGCAGGTTGGCACGAGTTTAGGGCAAAATTGCAAGAGTTTTCTAGTTTTTTGTGATTTATGAGACCCTCTATGACTCATAGAGGTAGTTTCATGACAAATTCTAGTGAAGGTTGAGATCTAAAGTTATACTCCATGAGACCTCTATATGAGTCGTAGAGCATTCTACAAGTCGTATAGGTAGGTTTCGTGAAGATTTCCAAAGAGGAATGATTTGAAGCAGTTGAAACCTACTATTCAGAAGTACGAGTCATAAATCAGTTTACAAGTTATGAAGATGGTTCATAGAAGTAAAGTCAAGATTCCAAGAGCTGATTAGAAGACTACGATTATGACCCATAGAAGCCTCTACGAGTTGTAAATACCTTTCGTAGAGTCCGCCGACCAATTTTTCTATTTTATTAAGGGCTTAATTGTAACTACTATAAATAGTATTTTTAGGTCATTTTTCAGAGAGAGCCACCAGTTTCATTGTAATTAGGATTAGAATACAATACTTAGAGAAAAAAATAAGAGAATATAGTTGTGAATTAATTTGATCATCAAATCTTATGATTCTAAATCAATTTGGATTTGGTTAATTCTCAATTCAATTGGATAAGTGTTTAATTATGTTTTCTCAATTCATAATTTCTTCATCTACCCATAACATGAGTAGCTAAATCGATATCTTGGGGTTGTGGGAACCATGAAGATCTAAATAAATAAACTCGGGTAATTTACAATTCATGGAATGGGTATTTACATGTATTAATCAATTCTCTTTGTTTCGCATGTTTTGTAGTGGTGGCCAACATTAGAACTTGTCTAGTGTTACTTTCCCGATCAAGGTAGTAATGAATAGAAAAAGAGATTGATTAACATAATTCGATAATGTGTTCTAGTCTAATCAACCAAACTAGACTAAGGGGAGGTTGACTAGGACTATAGGTAGTGGTTAGTATTGCACAATGGAGATAGGCCAAATCACATAGTAAAATTTGCCTCTCACCTTTGACCAAAGGGCTTGGTGAGCTTAAGTTACCGTCCTACATGCTATACTCTAGTCAAGAGTTGGGTTATTCGGTGTTATTGAGTTAGTGAATTATGGGAAACATAATACCCATATAGCTCTTTATTATCGATTCTCTTCCATTATAGCTAGTGTAGTTTGTTGTCTTATTGATTACTTCAACCCCCCTAGAGGAATTGAGTTGGTTAATTACTTGAATTGCTTGTTTGTGAATACTCATGAGTCTTCGTATTCCCGTTGGTTCGACCTTAACGTTGGTTAGGTTTTATATTTGACAACAACTATTTTATCCTTCAAAAGGTAGGGGTAACTTGGGTGTTATCAAAGATTATGGCGCCGCTTCAGGGGAATATGGCTAGACTTAGTTGAATTCACTAGTAACTGTAATTCGAGTGTTAATCTATAGTTTCCTTGTATTTTACTTTTGTTTTTGTTTATGTCTTTATTTCTTTGCAAGGTATACTAATAGTGTATGCCCAACACTAGGAGTTAAGGCAATCCCTTAACTCCACTTGATCTAGAGATCCATATAATTATAAGAAGAATGGCCCAAGAAAATGCCAACAACGCTGCTAATGTAGCATAGAATCGAAATAACAATGATGATATTGGGAATGAAAATCCACCTCCTTTGGGAATATTCTATAGCCTCGGGATTTCAATGAAAATGCTTATTGGTGGAATCAGAATAGGTTGAACCTTATGGCTATAGATGTGACGGGAGCTATTATATTCAGACATAAAGTTCATAGTTTCTAGTGGGTTACTTCAGATGCTGCAGAATCGTGGGCTATTTTTGGGCCTACCATCAGAGGATCCATATAGCCACTTGCACAATATTGCATTTGTTTGTAAGAGTTTGATGAGGACATAAAATATGTCTATAGATATTGTAGGACTTTGTGACTTCCCATTGTCTCTTACAGGCAATGCTGCATTATGGCTATCTAAGCTTCTGCAGAGTTCAATCATTAGCTGGGAAAATTTGTAGAAGGCCTTTTTGCAGAGGTACTTCCCTAGATTGAAGAAGATCAAATTGAAGGAACAAATCAACAACTTTGAGCAACTTCCTGGTGATTAGATAAGTAATACTTGGGAGTGGTTTACTAAATGTTTGAGGAGCATCCTTGACCATAAGATAGTTGATGATGCCTTGGTAAAGATCTTCTACTGTGCCCTTGATGAGAATAGTCAGGCTTGTGCTGACACTATTTTGGGAGGTATGCTTCTAGATCAACCATTTGCAAGGATTGCCGAGCGTATGGAGCAAGTGGTAAAGATAAATCGTGCACGGGGACAATGGGATAGAGCTTCAATAAGAAGTTTATGTGATGTTAATATAGGTTTAGAGCAAGCCAAAATCAATGCAGAGATTATCCAACAACTTGCTCAGCTTTGCACAATCATATATGTGGTTATCGAGCAAAACCATGAAAGAGTAAATGCAGTAGTTCACCAACCTCCATGTGTACCCATGTATGAGCAGCCTTATTTTGAGGAGTATGTTTGTTTTATGGATGATCAGATAGGGGGTTCCCGACTAATGCCCAAGGGTCCAATCAAGACTATTGGCGCCAAGGTCAAGGAAACCAAGGTTAGAACTATAGTAGAGATGGAGCTTATAGAGACAATCGAGGTGGTTATTATGATAGAAACAGGGGTCCAGAAGAAAATTAGGGTGGAAGAGATGGTTTTAGAAATAGTCCATTGGTGTCACCACCATAACCGTGATGTAGGCACAAGCAAATCTAGAATTGAGGAGATGTTTGACCACTTGTTGAAGAAGGCGGAGAAACAAGATGAGACCTTAAAGGGCATGACATCTGATATTTCAAGTATCAATCAAAAGATAGAGTCTTATTCCATGGCTATTAAATAGCATAAGCAATAATTTGGTCATGTCAACTCAGTTGAATCAATGTCAGAAGGGTACATTGCCTAGCAATATAGTGCAAATCATAAGAATGAATGGCAATGTAAAGCAGTTACTGCTAGAGTTGGCAAGAGGACCATTAATCCTCTTATACTGGTTGAGGTAGAAGATGTTCATGAGATGACAGTTGCAGATAAGGATGTGGTTGAAGGAGATGATTGTGTCAAATATAGGGTGAGTAAGGTAACTAAAGAGCCACAACAGTATAAGCTCGTCCCAAGGCCTCCTTCTCCTTTCCCTCAATGAATTAACAAAAGGGAGGAGTAAGGCAAGTTCAAGGACTTTCTTTCTATGCTTAAGCAACTATCTAGCAACATCCCTCTTATTGAAGCATTAGAGAAAATACTGGGCTTTGTCAAGTATATGAAGGACTTGATCACCAAGAAGCACACTATGAGATAGGAGCTTTCTAAAGAGCGTCAACATTGTAGTGTTATCACTATAAAGTCCTTAGATCAGAAGCAAGACAATCTAGGTACTTTCACTATACCTTATTCTATAGGTGATGTGGAGTTCGCAAGGAAACTATGTGATTTAGATGCTAGTATCAATTTGATACCTCTTGCAGTTCATAAGTAACTTGGTTTGGGCACCCCTACTCCAACTAACGTGTGGTTGTTGATGGTAGATAGAATGGAGAAGAAGCCTGTGGGGATACTCTATGATGTTTTGGTAAAGGTTGAAAAATCTATATTCCCTACAGATGTTGTGATTCAAGATTGTGAAGTAGACTTCGATGTCCCAATCATCTTGGGCAAACCATTTCTAGCCACTGGATGAGCTCTAGTGGATATAAAAACTGGTCAACTCAGGTTTAGATTGAATGATTAAGAAATTATCTTTGAAATTTGTTAGTCCATGAAGCATATTCCTGATGAGCTCAAAACTGAGGTTTGGGCAATTGGTGAAGTCTAGTAACAAATTTGTCTAAGTCGTACCATGATAATAATTCAACTGCTACTTCAGAGGCAACCCAAGGTTTTTGATGTCATTGCATAGTTATAAGTTTATTTTTCTGTTTTTGGATTCATAGTTAGTTATTTCTTTGTGTTTTGATTGCTATTCTTGACAATGAGTTGGTTGCATTTTAGGTAATTGTGTATTTTATGAAGAGTATGTAGGTGCAGGACTAAGTTAGCAAATTGGTTGAGAAAAACATCAGGTTTAGTTTCTACAATTAGGCTTCAGATTCGTGTTGCACTTTATGACTTGTAACCCCATCTCGTAGAGATTTCTAGAGAGTAGGATAATTGTGCACTCCAATCCATAAGCTAACATTATGACTCATCGATCACTCTACGAGCTGTGAATGGGGTTAGTAGATATTAGGTAAGTTTCTGAAATTTTTCCAAATATTGAGGGTTCTACGAAATCATGACTTACAAGTTATAGATCTATTTACGACTCATAGTCGGGGTTTTGTAGACCCAAGCCTAGTATTTTTAATAGCCGACTGATAAAGGTATAAAGAGGGGTAAAATTATTTTGACCCCACTTTTGACCTATTTTACTAAAAACTATCCAATCCTTCCCTTTCCCCTATTTTCAATCAAATTTCGAAGCTCAAACTCATTTTATGGTGAGACTCCAGTGAACTACGGTTTTCTTGATCATTGACCTTCTCTCTCTTCTTCAAGTCAATATCCATTTATGATAAGTTCTTATTTTAATTTTAATCATTAATTTACCTTGTTCTTACTTGCTTGATTCGATGCTTATGAATGGGTTGGTGTCTAATCATGTAATTTTTGCTTGAAGAAAATTTGAAATAGGGTTGGCCTTGATTGTATTGATAAATTGAATCCAGAATTAGGTATTGTGGACTTGAGATCGTTAATTGTTATGCCCATTGAATCATCCGTTTTGTTTGTTACTAAATGAGGTTACACGGCTTGTGCTTGATGAATTGATGGGTGTTAGCATGGATATATGATGTTGTGTAAGTTCAATAGGAAATGTCAGTAACATAGGTTTATTCATGCTTAATCATTATCAATGTATTGTGTTTGTTTAAAGCATGTTTATGGTTGGTTATAATGTGCTCACCATGTGGGTGCGTGTGTTCTTGCTTCAATGCTAGTAGAATTAGTGTTTGAAATATTCTTTGGGGTCCTTATGATGGACTAAGAAATTGAGATTTTTGGTTCACGAGTGTCTTTTCCGACTCGTAGAGTAATCTACGAATTATAATTGTTCGTTGTCTGAAATTCTAGAAACTTTAGGTTCTGAGTATTCATCAGACGGACCTTCTACGAGTCATACATCACTCTACGACTCATATATAGGTCTCGTACACCCCTGCCTGATTTTTAATCACTCACTGGAATTTTATACAACCCCAATCTATGACTCGTAAACCACTTTATGAATCATACCTAGATCTTGTAGACTTCTCTAGTGACCAATATTGTTCTAAAGCACTGGTCTATGAGAGTACTTTACGAGTCATAGTGCTTACTACGACTCATAAAGGGGCTTTTGTAGAACCTTTCTACAACTTATTCAGATTACTTTTTGGGTTTTATTTCTTGATTCTTGGGGTTAATTTTGGTGTGTTTATGTCAATGTTTCAGATACAATATGTGACACCCCATAACTCCATGCTCCTATTTATCCATGCTTCAAGCCTTCTTTGTGTAGGTTGAGTTTTGGGTGTTGATTCATGCAAGGGTCAACTTTAAATGAGAATAACCTTTAGGACAATTGGAACTGGTTGGACTTTGACATATCAAATGAAAGCCCTTTGAGTTAGCTTTCCAGAGCACTAGGTTTCACCTCATTCCGAGGTC
>DF357978.1:53509-74021 GCA_000787875.1 Solanum virginianum | reverse complement strand
GGTCGGATGAAGGAGTTATGAACACTTTAGTGAGACCCTCCCGTGCAGTGAAACCACACGGGCTTTTAAACGGACAGTGAGGTGTAGGAATGGCCGTCTGGGCAGCCTTAAACTAGAAAGGGTCATTTTTTGCCTAAGACAGAGGGAACGACCAGTGGTACGAGCCATGTTGATTACCACTGACCATGTGATTGGTCGTGGAGTGTGTGCAAGTGAGGAAGGTAAGCATGGGAGGTTGTGTTTTACTAAGTGTGGTGCCACAGGAACCTTTGATGGGCCATGGCAGGTCAGACAGCTTGTGAGCCTTGGGCGTGGGGTGGCCTTGAAATGTTTTTTCTCTAATTTTTGTTGAACAAACCAATACATGGACCGTGTAACACCAAACGGCCCGTGAAAGTGGCCCGTCAAAGTGAAGATGACGGTATTTTTTTTATAAGTGTTCCCAACTTCTAATTTTTGACCAAGTCTCATCTTACGGGCACTCCACACAACCCCTGGAGTGCCACACAATCGGTGAAGCCTTCAGTGAGGCATCACTTTGCCTGTTTTTTCATCCATTCATAATGCAATTTTCGTGAATTTAATCTACTCTAATGACCTTTTTAGACTTCTAGTGCTATCTTAACCTCCCCAAAAGACCTAAACCCTATTCCAAAGGATCAAAGTCATTAATCTCAACTTAAACACACTCTCAAAAATTCTCTCAAAAGAGTCTATCAAAACCCTAATACAAATTCAAGGAAACTCAATAGCAAGTTTTGGATTCCAAGACCCACTTCCAAACTTTAACTCTTTCATAACTCAATTTCAAGAAACTCAAAGTCTAAGGTATGTGGGTTTCATTCATGGGTACCTTTCACCTATGAAAATTACATGCTCCCAAGTTGTGTTGCTTATAGGTATTATTAATTAGTGATTATGATCATATACTATATTGGGGATTCATAAATGTTTGATGGAAAATACATGATTACTCATTTTTAAGTCTATACCATGAGATAATTTACCTACTATGATTATGCATGTTTTATGCTGTAGAACTTTGATCTCTCTTGATATTTAATGGGGGTTTTCAATGTATTTCACATGAGGGTTTTACCAAGTATTGGTGGGTTAATTTATATTAGGATTTCTCACATGATTCCACTCTTGAATTGCATGGGTTAATACTAGCATTACACACCCACCAAGTGTTTGATAAAATGTCTGGGTAATGTATCTTGAGCTGTTAAGTCGTAATGCTTGGCATATGAGTTAAGTGACTTTATAATGATGAAAGGATGATATATATATGTATTGATTTTATGAAAAACGTCTATAGTGTTATGAGTTGACCATAGCCAATTGAGGGATGATGCCTCAATCACTCAAATGGGGTGGTACGCCATCAACCAATTAAGGGCTTGATACGTCAATCACTTTCGACAGAGGGCGGTCATATCTGTCAACCAATTGAGGGGTTGATACCTCAGTTGCCTTGGATAGGGGTGGTAATCCATCAACCATTTGAGGGGTTAAATGTGATGGTCAAGGGTAGGTTTATCTCTTGCATTAAAGCCCAAAAGTTGAATACTTAGCAGATTCAAATGTACTAATGTATACTCTATGCCTACATGATGTTACCATATAAAAATCGGAGTTCCTCATGATCATACTTATCCTGCCCATGGTTAGTACTATCTTCTCAAAGCAAATTTGGTGAGTCCTCAACTCTAGGGATGATTTTTCTTGTTCTTATGTTATGTAAAGACTCTATTTATCTATTGTATGTTTTTGACTATGAGGGTGAGCCTGGTCACTTATCTTGGCTCCTACTAAGTTTTATGTTTAGAGGTGTTGTTGGACGAGTTATGTAATGATGCTATAAGCTTGAATCTCTTGGGCTCTTTGATGTTTTTATGAAATAAAGGATTTCCCTTAGTCCTTTTGCCCTTATTTTATTCTTTTATTGTTGTTTAAATGTTTCTGCAATAAAGGATGTGTAATGATATGTTAAGATGCTTTCTTGGGGTCCGTTTGGGTTCCCCATGAGCTGTGTCATGTCTAGGCCCTAGGCTTGGGTCATGAAAAACTTGGTATCAGAGCACTAGGTTATTGATAGTTCTCGGTAGCTAACACACCGTGTTGATTAGAGTCTTATTCATGGTTGTGTTGTGCACGACAACTATGAGTAAGAGGCTATCAGACGTTTTAGGAAATGTTTCCCTTCTTCTTAGTCTATGTCCTGCTATAGAAGTTAAGGTAAGGTTTTCCCACCTAACGATTGTTCTTTGCTATGCTAGATCATGCCTAACACAAGAGGAACAAGAGCCTGCACTCTTGAAGAACAACCAGCTCATGGAGAGTTCCAGGATGCTCTCATCTTGCTAGCTCAAGTAATGGCTAACCAAGTCAACCAAGGGGCCCAAGCCCATCATTCTTCTACTCTGGCATATTGTATGAGGGACTTTATGAGGGTCAATCCACCATAGTTTAATGAGTCTAAAGTGGATGAGGACCTGAAGAGTTTATTGATGAGGTATACAAAGTGTTGTCTATCATGGGTGTGAGTTCGGAAGAGAAGGTGGAGTTAGCAGCTTACCAACTCAAGGGGGTGGCTCAAATATGGTATACTCAATGGAAGGAGGAAAAAGGGAACAACAATGTGGTTCTTTGGGAGGGTTTTAAGGCCGCTTTCCATAACTGATTCTTTCCTCTTGAGCTTAGGGAGGCCAAAATAATGGAGTTCATGAATTTGAAGCAAGGATCTATGAGTGTGAGGGAGTATGCCCTCAAGTTCAACCAACTCTCAAAATATTCTCCAAACTTGGTTGCCGACCTAAGGTCTAGTATGAACAAGTTCATGATGGGTGTATCCGATTTGGTGAATAAGGAGTGCCAGACCACTATGTTGATTGTGGACATGGATTTGTCCCGCTTGATGACTTATGTCAAATAATTGAAGGGGGAGAAATAGAGGAAAAGAAGGGGTCATGAGTCCAAGAGGGCCCATTTTTGTGGTAAGTTCCAAACTCCCAAGGGTGGTCAATTTCATAAAGGCCAAGGGTTTTCTCATGGTCCTAATATAAGATTTGACAATGAATACCCAAGGGCCAAAGGTGATAGTGGTGTGGTGCCTAGACCCATTTGTCTAAAGTGTGGTAGGGTTCATGGTGGTCCATGCTTGAGGAATACCAATGGTTGTTTTGGTTATGGGGAAGTAGGCCACAAAATGATAGATTCTCCACATAATCGGAACAAGGGTAAAGATGTTCATCCTCAAGGTTGGGGTGCTAATGTAGTTCCTTTGGGTAGAGGAGGCTAAAAAGGTGGTTCCCCACAACACAATCAGTTCTAGGCACTCCAAGAGAGGCAAGGGTTGATGAGGTACCCGATATCATCACCGGTATGTTAAAAGTCTTTAATTTTGGTATGTATGCATTGATTGACCTAGGTCCCACTCTTTCTTTTATTACTCCTTTTGTTACCAAAAAGTTTCATGTTGAGCCCGAATTGTTGTATGAGTCATATGAGGTGTCTACTCTAATTATCTCATCTATTGTTGCTAGGAAGGTCTATAGAAATTTTCCCATTTGCATTGTGCATAAAATATTGCATTGTGATCTTGTTTGGTTGGGGGTTAGGGATGTTGAGTCCAAAGTCCTTCCTATTGAGTCGATTCCAGTGGTGAATGAGTTTTTGATGTCTTTCCTAATGACTGTTCCAGTGTTCCTCCCAAGAGGAAAATAGACTTTGGTATAGACCTCAGTTTCGATACTCAACCTATCTCTATTCCCCCTTACTGTATGGCCCCAGCGGAGTTAAAGGAGTTGAAGGAGCAATTAAGGAATTTGTTGGAGAAGGGTTTTATTAGGCCTATCCAATCACATTGGGGTGCATCGGTGTTGTTTGTGAAGAAGAAGGATGGGTCCCTTAGAATGTGCATTGACTATCGGCAACTTAATAGATTTACCATCAAGAATAAGTACCCTCTCCTAAGGATTGATGATTTTTTTCACCAACTTCAAGGGGCTAGTCACTTCTCTAAGATTGATCTTTGGTCCGGTATCATCAAGTGAAGGTGAGGGAGTGTGACATCCCCAAGAAGGCCTTCCAGACTAGGTATGGTGTCATGACCAAAGCCTAGGGACTATACATGACACATTAAATGGGGAACCTGAAGGGACCCTAAACAAAGCCTCTTAGCATATCATACACATCCTTGATCGCAGAAGCAATAAAACAATTATAGAGTATAAAATAAGGGAAAAGGGGGCTACGGAAAGTCTTTCATATCATAAAACATCAAAGAGTCAAGGAGAGTCAAGCTCGAGCATAATTACATAACTTGTCCAACACCATCTCTAAACATAGAACTTAGCAGGGTTCAATACACGCAACCGGGCTCACCCTATAGTCAAAACATACAATAAAGGAAAGAGAGTCTTTATACAAAGCATAAGATCAAAGACATTGTCCCCAAAATTGAGGAGTCACCAACATGCTTTGTGAGAATGGTACTAGCAATAGGGAGGATCAGGATGATCATGAGGAGCTCCAGTTTCTACATGGTAACATCATGTAGGCATAGAGTGTATATTAGTACACTTCAATGTACTATGCATGTAGGATGCAATGCAATAAGAGACAGGCAACATAGTCAAAATGCAATATCATAAGAAATGGATAGCATAATAACAATATGACATGTGCGAATGGTACTTGAAGTAAGACATGCATATATAGGACATATTACATGTGAAGGAAGAGACCATCATTATAGACCAAGCAACTTAGTACTTGGAATCCAAGGTAGACCACTCCTTGGAAGTGATTAAGGAATCAACCCTACAATTGGTTGATAGACATGACCACCCTCCATCGGAAGTGATTCAAGTATTAAACCCTTCATTGTTTGATGGTTTACTACCCCCATCTGAGGCGATTGAGGTATCAAACCCACAATGGGTTGACGTACATGACCACCCACCACCGAAAGTGATTGAGGTATCAACCCCTCAATTGGTTGATGGCTTACCAACCCCATCTGAGATGATTGAGGTATCAACCCCTCAATTTGTTATGTTCAACTCACAACACTATAGATACATATGATGAAATCACCACACAAATACCATCTTTTCATCATTATAAAGTCACTTAACTGATATGCCAAGTATTAGACCTTCAACAACTCAAGATATATTAACCAAACATTTTATCAAATACTTGACGGGTGTGTAATGCTAGTACAAAATCATGCAATTCAGGAGTGAAATCATGTGAGAAAAATCAATGTAAAACCATCCATTAACACTTGGTAATACCCTCATGCAAGATTCATCTAAACCTTTCATAAAATCCTATCATAAATCATAGATTCATAGCTCAAAACATGCTTAAATAGTCAACATTTTATGAAACCCCAACATAGTTCATAGTCAAATATATGGTAAGACCATTAAGTAAATCAACATAGAAACATGCAATTTATGTAAAAAGGGAGCTTGGGAAGCATGGGTGAAAGGACCCAATGGTTGAAATCCATATACCTTGACTTTGGAGAGTTCCTTGATTAAGATTGGAATAGAGACTTGAAGCATGAGTAAAATCCTTAAGATCCGGAATGAGTTTTGGCACTTGAATTTTGAGTAAAATGTTTGTCTAAGGGTTTGAGAGAGTATTAGGAATGTCTTGTATGATATGGCATTGAAATATGGCTAAGTATAGATATTTTCTCATATGGGAAGGCTTAGGTCCAAGAACGCAAAGCCTTGGACCGAGATAAAAAAATTGGCAACAAAATACACTGCTCCGCATCGCGTAGCAGTCACGAACTGCTTCTAGAATTACAAAATTGGTGAAATTCATTTTTCGCTATAAGTTCTCTAAAATTTGGGTTATACCAATTTCCCACTCAATTTTACCCCCTGAACAAGTGTCATGACCCAAGCCTAGGGCCTAGACGTGACAAGGCGCCTGGGGAACCCGAAGGGACCCCAAGCAAGCCTTTTAACATATCATTACACATCCTTGGTCGTGGAAGCAATAAAGTACAACAAGATAAAGTAAATAATGATAAACAGGGCTAAGGTACAACTTTCATATCATAAACATCAAGAGTCAAGTGAAAGTCAAAGCTTATAGCATAATACAAACATGTCCAATAACACCTATAAGCAAAATGCATAAAATAGGCATAGACACCTTCTTTGCCTCAAGTTGAGATCTTTTTGAGTGAAGACATATTGGAGACTCTTATGATCAGTGAACACATCAACATGTACCCCATACATATAGTGACACCAAATCATTAATGCAAATACAACGGTGGCTAACTCAAGATCATGGGTAGGATAATTCTTTTCATGTACGAGAAGCAATAGAAGAGAATCCATTCACAAACCTCCAATAGTAACCCGCTAAGCCCAATATCCGACGGGGTCAATGGTCTAGGAAAATTCTAATCACATCCATCTTTATAGGATCCACCTTAATACCATCCCCTGACATCAGATGACCTAGGAAGGTAACCTCTTTTAACCAAAATTCACATTTCTCATATTTGGCTTACAACTTTTGTTTCCTCAATCTTTGTAGCACTACTCTCAAATGACCCATATGCTCCTCCTCACTATGTGAATAGATCAAAATATCATCAATGAAGACCATAACAAATGAATCAAGGTAGGGTTTGAAGACCCTATTCATTAGGTCCATGAAGATAGTCGGTGCATTGGTCAACCCAAAGGACATCACTACAAATTCATGATGCCTATAAGACCCTATTCCGTAAGTCTGTCATGAGGATTGTCGGTGCATTGGTCAACCCAAAGGATATCACAACAAAGTCATAATGCCCATATCTAGTATGGAAGGCCATCTTAGGAATATCACACTCCCTTACCTACACTTGATGATACCTAGATCGAAGATAAATCTTAGAGAAGTGACTAGCCCCTTGCAATTGGTCAAACAAACCATTAATCCTTGGAAGAGGATAAGTATTCTTAATGGTGAGCCTATTATATTGCCATTGGTTGATACACATTCTAAGAGACCCATACTTCTTCTTCACAAACAACACCGGAGCACCCCTAGGTGATTGGCTAGGAATAATAAAAAGCTTCTCCAACACGTCCCTCAATTGGTCCTTCAACTCCTTTAACTCCACCGTGGATAGACGGTAAGGGAAGGAGGTCTATACCAAAATTAATTACCCTTTCGGGAGGAACACTGGGAAGGTCATTTGGAAAGACATCAAGAAACTCACTTACCATCGGAACCAACTCTATGGGAAGGATTTTGGACTCCACATACCTAACCCTCATAAGATGATAAATATACCCCTTAGAGATCAACTTTTGGGCTTTAATACAAGAGATAAACCTACCCTTGACCACCACACCATGACTCTCCCACTCAAGAATGGGTTCATTTGAGAATTGAAATTTGACCCTACAGGTTCTACAATCACTAGAGGCATAGTATGCATGTAACCAATCCATCCCAATAATGACATCAAAATCAACCATATCCAACTCAATAAAATTACAAGGCAATATTTTATGCAAGATTTAAATGGGACAATTTCTATAAACCTTGCTAGGAACAATAGATGCACTAATAGGAATAGACACATATATGACTCACACAACAATTCGGGCTCAATATGGAACTTTTTTGCAATAAAAGAAGTAACAAAAGGAAGAGTGGCACCTATATCAATCAATTCATACACATCAAAATCAAAGACTTTTAACATACTGATGATGACATCGGGAACCTCCTCAACCCCTTGCCTCTCTTGGAGTGCATAGAACCGATTGTGCCTTGGGGTACCACCTTATTGGACGGGAACCTCCTCAACCCCTTGCCTCCCTTGGAGTTTATAGAATCGATTGTGCCTTGGGGCACCACCTTGTTGACCACCTCTTCCCAAAGCAATCGTATTTGCACCTTGTAGACAAATCTCCTTACCCTTGTTACAGTTATGAGGACAATCAATCTTTTTGTAACCCACTTCCCCACATCCATAACATGCATTTGTGTCCTTCAAACATTGGTCCCCACGACCCCTACCATAGTTTGAGCATACATTATTAGGAAACATACCAAAAACACCTTGGGCACTTGGGAAGTCATTGGCAAACCCTCTACTAGAAGAATGAGAAGACCCTTGGGCTTGATGGAACAGCCCCCTTTTGACTTTGGAACTTCCCTCAAAATAGGCCCTCTTGGCCTCACTACTCCTCCTCTTCCTCACCTTTTCCTCCTCCATTTGTTCGGCATAGTTCATCAAATAGTAAAAATCCATATCACTAATCAATATAGCAGACTGACATTCCTCACTCAAAAAATAGAATACACCCATCACGAACTTGTTCATTTTAGATCTTGGGTCGGTAACCAAGTGGGGAGCATATTTAGACGATTGATTGAACTTGAGGGCATACTCCCTCACACTCAAAGACCCTTGTTTCAAATTCATAAACTCCAATATCTTGGCCTCCCTAAGCTTAAGAGGGAAGAACTGACTAAGAAAAGCCACGTTGAACTCCACTTACAGAAACACATTATAGATTCCCTTCTGCTCCTTCTATTGATTAAACCATATTTGGTCCACCCTTTTGAGTTGGTAGGCCACCAACTCCACTTTCTCTTTTGATCTAACACCCACGATAGCCAATACCTTCTAGACCTTATCAATGAACTCTTGAGGGTCTTCATCTACCTTAGACCAATAGAATTCTGGTAGGTTCATTCTCATGGAGTCTCTCAAGTAGATCCCAAGGTAGGAGCATGAGGGGTTTGGGCCCCTTGATTGTCCATAGCTTGAACTAGCAAAGTGAGAGCATCCTAGAGCTCACCATGAGCTAGTTGTTCCTCAGGAGTGTGCGCTCTCCTTTCTCTTGTGTTAGGCATGACCTTACATGACAAAGAACATTTGTTATAGGGAAAACTTAACTTACTTCTATCACACGACATAGATCAAGAAGAAGGGAAATATTTTATAAATGTCTCATAGCCTCCTACTCATAATTGTGGTTCACAATACGACCATGAATAGGACTCTAATTGGCATGGTGTGTTTGATGCCGAGGACTATTAACAACCTTGTGCTCTGATACCAAGTATGCCATGACCCAAGCCTAAGGCCTAGATGTGACATGGTGAATGGGGAACCCAAAGGGACCCCAAGCAAACCTCTTAACATGTCATTACATATCATTGGTTATGAAACAAATTAAACTACATAATTAGATTAGAAATAAGGGCAAAAGGGGCTAAAGGGAAACTTTCATAAGATAAACATCAAACAAGAGAGTCAAGGTTCAATACATAACATGTCCAATAACTCCTAAAATTTAGATATAAATGGGGGCTAAGACAAGCAACCGGGCTCACCCGCATAGTCAATACATACATAAAAGAAAGATAGTTTTAGTACATAGCATGAGATCATGGACATTGTCCTCAGAATGGAGGACTCACCTACTAGCTTGAGAGAAATCGTATTAGCCACGTAGAGGAAGATGCTCAAGTGAGACTCTAGATCCTACATGGTGACATCATGTAGGCATAGACTATGCATTAGTACTCTGAATGTACTAAGTATGTAGGATGCAATGCAACAATAGCTATGCAACATAGTCAAAATGCATAACATAGGCAACGAATAAACATGTAGTAATAAAGCATGCATGGAAGATGCTTGAAGCGAATCATGCTTACATAGAACATAATACATTTGCAAGAAGAGACCATCATTATAGAATTCATAGTCTATTGACGTACCAACCACTCAATTAGTTGGTGGATTGTCTTACCCTACCACCCATGGTGATTAAGGTACCAACCCCTCCATTAGTTGGTGGGAGGGTCTTACCTTATAACCTGTGGTGATTGAGGTACCAATCCCTCAACCTGGTATAAACCCCTGGACATGGTTATCAAGGTACAAATTGTCATGACTCAAGCCTAGGACTTAGACTTGACCCAATGAATGGGGAATCCAAAGGGACCCCAAACAAGCCTCTTACTAAATCATTACACATCATTGGTCAGGGAAGTAATTAAACTATAGATATTTTCACCAGAATGGAGGACTCACCAAATAGCTTGAGAGAAATCATACTAGCCATGTGGAGGAAGATGCTCAAGCGGTGCTTCGGTTCCTACATGGTAACATCATGTAGGTATATAGTATGAGTTAGTACGTTTGAATGAAATAAGTATATAGGATACAAAACAATAATAGATAGGCAACATAGGCAATATGTTATATCATATGCAATAGATAGTATAGTAACAATATGACGTGTATGAAGGATGCTTGAAGTAACATGCTTATATAGAACAAAATACATATGTAGTAAGTGACTATCAATATAAAATTTCCAAGGCCTACCACCCCCTGGAGAGGTGAATAAGGTACAAACCCCTCAATATGGTTAATAAGGTATAAACCCCTCAATATGGTTATATGGGCCTACTACCCTTGTGATAGGCAACCAAGGTACAAACCCCTTGATATAGTTAATGAGGTACCAATCCCTCGATATGGTTACATGGGCCTACTACCCCTAGTGCTAGGCAACCAAGGTACGAACCCCTCGATGTGGTTACCCTAGCCTACAACCCCCCGAGCTTGACTTGGTCAACTTACAACGCTATGGAATCTCATTATGAAATTAACATATATACAACATACTTCCATCATCATAAAGTCATATATCTTATATGCCAAACATTAGGCCTCCAACAACTCAAGAATCATAATCCAGATATTTTATCAAACACTTGGTGGGTGTGCAATGCTAGTGTAAAACCATGCAATTAAAGAGTGAAATAATGCAAGAAATCATGAAGTAAATCATCCTACCAATACTTGGTAACACCATCGTACAATATACATCAAAACAAAACCCTTCATCAAATCTCAAGTTCGATCCAAGATTTATAGCTCCAAACATGCTAAAACAATCACACTTTTAAAAATCCCCAAAATAGTTCATAGTCAAATTCATAATAATAGACCCATATGTAAAATCAACTTAAAATAATATAAATTAGATGAAATGGATGCTTGGACACCATGGGTGAAAGGACCCAATGGTTGAACCCACATACCACGACTTTAGAGAATACTTGAAGAAGATTGGAAATGGAGACTTTAATCTTGAATGAGAACCTTAAGATCTAGATAAGTTTTGGGAGTTGAAATTTGGAGTGAAATATTTATCTAAGTGTTTGAGTGAGTATTGGAGAATGTCTTGTGTGATATGAGGGTGAAATATAGTCAAGTATAGGTCTTTTAACGCATGGAACCACTTAGGCCAAAGACCCAAAAATGTTGGACCAAGATAGAAAACTAGCAGCCAAATACACTATAGTGCACCCTTGGTGCATCGCGGTAGGGGCGCAGATAGCTCACTGGAAATCGCATTTTGCGATTTCCAAATTTTGATACGGTTGCTTAGAAATTGGTGTTAGACCCATTTCCCACTTAATTTGACCCCCTTATCAGGAATATGAAGTCAAATTTTTGATATCTCGCATAGATTTTAAGATATATGGAAATTACGATTTCGGGCACTTCAGAGGCACAGTTTCAAACACTTTTTGGGGTCATTCCAATATCTCTCCTTGGGAACATTCGTCCTCAAATGTCAAAGAAATGTATTTGGGAGATATAAACATGACAATTTCAGCCCACATAAGGATGTAATAATGCACTTAATCATCATTTCAAAAATCTCAACATAAGTGTAAAATCATGATGAACTTGTCAACTTAAACATGAATGCATGCAAATGTCATGGGCTGAACTTAGAGATAAAATCACATAGGGGACTTAGATCCATACCTTAGGGTTGAATGGAGTGAAAAAGATAAGGATATAGCTGTCACGACCCAAACTTAGGGCCTAGACATGACACGGCGAATGGGGATCCCGAAGGGACCACAAACAAGCCTCTTAGCATATCATCACACATTCTTGGTTGCGAAAACATAAAAAAGATATATCCAATTAAAGTAAGGGCAAGGGGACTAAGGGAAATATGAATAAACATCGAAGTCAAGAGTCAAGGGAAATATGAATAAACATCGAAGTCAAGAGTCAAACTCATACATAGTACACACCTTGTCCAACATACACCTCTAAAACACAGAAAGAGCAGGGGCCAAGACATGGTAATCGGGCTCACCCTCATAGTCAAATATAACATAAGGTAGTATCTCAATACATAGATAGTGGGGAAAAGACATAACCAATCTAATAACACCTCTACTACTTGGATAGAGTGGGGGCCAAGACAAGCAACCGAGCTCAACTTCATAGTCAATACCATAGATAGTGGGGAAAAGACATAACCAAAGTCCCCGAAATAGAGGACTCACCAAAAGCTTGGAGTAGCACCATCTAACCACACAGAGGAGGAGGAGGATGATCAACTAGGGCACCAGTTCCTACATGGTGATATCACGTAGGCAAGAGTATGTGTTAGTATGTTTGAATGTACTAACGTACATTCATATGGCATGTCTGATCAATGTATAAGTAAAACATGCTACGTAAATCATGGTGGTATAGAATATTATATGTGAAGATGAGACCAAGCTAACTTTCCAAGGGATAAACCCCTCGGTAGGTTAAAGATGATCGCACCCATTACCCCAGTGAATGAGAAATAAACCCCTCATTTAAGTTGGTGATGATCGCACCTATCACCCTAGTAAATGAGTATAAACCCTTATCCAGTTAGTGATGATCGCACCCATTACCCTAGTGAATGATTATAAACCCCCATCCGGTTACCCAACTCTTTTCCCCCGGGATGGGCATGGTCTATGCAACACTTTATATTGGATTCATCATAAGCTCTAATGCAATACCTTATATAGGAAAAATCATGTTCATAAGCTCATTTCATCATTATATAATCATCATAACATCATTCATATCATATCTCATGCTTTGGACCTTCAATTCATCAAGAAATCATAACCGGACATTTTATCAAATACCTTGGGGGTGTGTAATAAGGGTGAAAGAGCATACAATTTATAAATGAAATCAAGCAAGGAAATCAGTGCTAAAAGCTTTAATCAGCACCTTCCAACACCCCCAAGACATTCATATCAAAACCCCTCATCAAATCTAACATTTGATCCATGATTTGAAGCTCAAAACATGCTAACACAACCATACTTTAATGTACTAAAATCATGGTGTTGTATATTTCTCAATATACAAGACACACATGGAAAATCAACTTTAGATCATGCATTGTTAAGTAAGAAAAATGTTTAGGCACCATGGCTTCAAGGATCCAATGGTTCAACACCATATACCTTAACTTTGGAGAAGTTCTTGGTAAAGGTTGACAATGGAGACTTGAAGCTTAAAGAGAATCCTTAAATCTGGATGAGGGTTTGTGTTCTTGATTTTTTAGAGTAAAATAAGACTAAGTGTGGGAATGGGTTTTGGCACATGTTTAGAGTGATATACGAGTAAAATAATTCTATGTATGAGTGAAAATACGCATGGGAAATTTGGACCCAATACTTAGAAAAAATATTGAGCAGGCTAAAGAAAATGGCGCCCAAATACACATCTCTGTGTCGCGGAGGCAACGCAGCAACTCCAGTACACCGCTCTGCATTATTGAGCTCTTTGGAAATTGCACCAGATGCAATTTCATAAATCGATTTCTTTGCTTTAAAATCAAGATTATACCCTTGTTACCCTAATTTGGACCCCTGAACGAGTATATAATGTCGGATTTTGGAAAAACCAAACAAATTTTTAGATATAAATAAATCAAAATTTTGGGCATTTCGAGGCACGTTTTTGGCACTTTTTAGGGTCGTTTCAATATCTTTCCCTTGGGAAAATTCGTCCCCGAATGTAGAAGAGATGTACAAGATGAGAGTGATCATGTACAAATCAGCCTCAACAAGAATGCAACATAACATGTAAAACAACATTTTCAAATTCTCAACATAATTGTAAAATCATCATAAGTTTACCAACTTAAACATGAATGCATATGAATGACTTAGGGGATGAAATCTAATGCTTAAAATCATATATGGAACTTAGGAGTAGTACCTTAGGTTTGAGTGGAGTGGAAGAGATAAGGGTACCGCTTTTGGATGTCTGCTTAGGCCTCCCAAGTACCACTTTCGACTTGTTGGTTCTTCCAAAGGACCTTAACAGATGCTACCTCCTTATTTCTCAGTCTCTTTACTTGCCTATCCAAGATCTGAACCGGCACCTCCTCATAAGTTAAGTTGTCCTCAATAACACCAACAACATCAAGAGGCATAATGGCATTAGGATCACTAACACATTTTCTCAACATAGAGATATGAAATACCGGATGTACTAAATTCATTTCACTAGACAGCTTCAACTCATAAGCTACCTTGCCAACCTTCTTTATCACCTAATAAGTACTAACATACCTTCGACTCAACTTACCCATTTTGCCAAACCGAACCACACCTTACATTGGAGAAACCTTCAAATAGACCCAATCAACCACTTGGAATTCTAGGTCTCTTCTCCGTACATCAGCATAGGATTTTTGATGACTTTAGGTTGTCCTCAATCTTTCCCTAATCATATTAACATTCTCAAGAGCATCCAAAACCAGATCTGGCCCTAATAAAGTTACCTCTGTAACCACAAACCAACCAACTAGTGATCTACCATGTCTCTCATAAAGAGCCTCAAAAGGAGCCATACCGATGCTAGATTGGTAGCTATTATTGTAGGTAAACTCAATCAATGGAAGATAGTCATCCTAACTACCTTTAAGCTCCAAGACCCAAGCCCTAAGCATATCTTTAAGTGTTTGAATTATCCTTTCAGCTTGGCCATCCATTTGAGAGTAAAAGGCCTAAGGTGAACTTTGGTTCCAAGACCCCATTGAAATGATCTCCAAAAGTGTGAAGTAAATTCTGCACCACGATCCGTCTCCCATTTCCATGTAAGAATCTCTATATCTTGTGTTAGGCCACCCGGAATTTGGTGTTAGGCTTTGACTTGTGGACAACTATGGCAACCGCAAACAAATTTGGTAATATCTCTCTTTATGCCTCCCCACTAATACACCTCCCTCAAGTCTCTATACATTTTGGTGGAGTCGGGGTGGATAGAATAAGAGGAATTATGGGCTTCATCAAGAATTCTCTCCCTCAAACCATCAACAGATGGCACACACAACCTAACTTGGTATCTAAGGGCTCCATCTCCCCCTTGGCAGAAAACCTCTATCTTGCCCTCTCTCACCAAGGCCTTCAACTCCAGCAAGGAGGAGTTTAGATATTGTTTAGCTATCATCTCATCGATCAAGGAAGATTTAGAACTATTTACGACAATAACACCATCATCCACATCCTCAAACCTCACCCGCTTTCTAGCCAACCTATGTACCTCCTTAGCCATCTCCCTATCACCACCATCCACATGAGCTAGGCTACCCATTGACACCCAACTCAAAGCATCCAACACAACATTAGCCTTACCCGGATGATAATGCTCACTTATGTCATAGTCCTTAAGGAGTTCTAGCCTCCTTCTTTATCTCAAGATAAGATCTTTTAGAGTGAAGACTTACTGAAGGCTCTTATGATCGGTGAAGACATCAACATACACCCTATACAAATAATATCGCCAAATCTTTAATGCAAACACCATAGCGGCTAATTCAAGATCATGGGTAGGGTAGTTTTTTTCATGCACCTTGAGTTGCCTAGAAGCATAGGTTATGACCTTACCATTTTGCATTAGTACACAACCCAAACCAACTTTAGATGAATCACAATACACAACAAAACCCTCAAGCCCATCCGGTAGATACAATATAGGAGCGAACACAAGTTTATCTATCAATGTTTGGAAGTTTTTCTCACATTCATCGATCCACAAAAATTTCACCTTGTTTTGAGTCAATGTTGTCATAGGAGAGGTAATGGAAGAGAATCCATTCATTAACCTTCTATAGTAACCCTCAAGGCCCAAGAAACTCCTAATATCTGACGAGGTCAATGGTCTAGGCCGAATCCTAATCATGTCAGTTTTCTTAGGATCCACTTTTATGCCATCCCATGACACCACATGACCTAAGAATAAAACCTTCTTCAACCAAAATTCACTCTTATCATATTTAGCATACAATCTCTCCTCCCTTAACCTTAGTAACACCACCCTCAAATGATCCATATACTCTTTTCTTCTATGAGAATAGATCAAAATATCATCAATGAAGACCACCACAAAGGAATCATGGTAGGGCTTGAAGACTCTGTTCATTAGGTCCATGAAATGGCCGGTGCATTAGTCAACCAAAAGGACATCACCACAAACTAATAATGCCCATATCTAGTCCAAATAGCCATATTGGAAATATCATACTCCCTTACCTTCACTTGATGGTATCTGGACAGAAGACCAATCTTAGAGAAAAAGCTAGCCCCTTGCAATTAGTCAAACAAATCATCAATCCTCTAAAGAGGATATTTATTCTTTATAGTGACCCTATTGAGTTGTTGATAGTCAATGCACATTCTAAGTGACCCATCTTTCTTCTTTACGTACAACACCAGTTCACCCTAAGGGTCTTGGTTAGGACTAGTAAACCCCTTCTAGAACAAATCCTTCAATTGCTCCTTTAGCTCCTTCAATTCCGCCAGGGCCATATAGTTAGGGGGAATGGAGATAGGTTGGATGTCGAGAAAGAGATCTATACCAAAAATCAATCTCCCTTTGGGGAGGGATACCGGGAAGGTCATTTGGAAAGACATCAAGAAACTCATTCACAACCAGAACTGACTCAATGGAAGGGACTTTGGACTCTACATCTTTAACTCTCACAAGATGCTACAAACATCCCTTGGAAATAAACCTATAGGCTTTAATGCATGAGATGAACCTACCACTCACTACCATATCATGACTTTCCCACTCAAGGACGGGTTCATTAGGAAATTGAAACTTGACCCTATGGGTTCTACAATTAATAGAAGTATAGTATTCATGCAACCAATCCATCCCAAGAATAATATCAAAATCAACCATGTCTAATTCAATAAGATCACAAGTAGGATTTTATGCAATATGCAAACCGGACAATTCCTATACACCCTCCTAGCAATAATAGATGCACCAATAGGAGTAGACACTTCATATGACTCATGCAACAACTCCGACTCAACATGAAACTTTTTAGCAACAAAGGGTTTAATAAAGGAAAGGGTGGCACCCAGATCAATCAAAGCATATACATCAAGATCAATAATTTTCAGCATACCAGTAACAACATTGGGGGCCTCACCGACCCCTTGACTTTCATGTAGAGCATAAAAGCGATTGTGCCTTGGGGTACCACCTCTACCTAATGGGACCGCATTTGCACCCCGAACCTTGCCATGGTTTCTTGGACAATCAACCCTCTTGTGACCAAACTCCCCACAATCTTAACATGTATTGGTACCCTTTAGACATGGGCCCTTATGGCCACCTGCACACCTAAGACATGTATCAGTGGGAGCCACACCACTAACATTACCTTGAGGCCTAGGGAAGTCATTAGCAAACCCCCTATTAGTAGCATAAGGAGGCCTCGGGCCTTGAAATCTAGCACCCCTTTGGAACTTGCCCTCAAGGCGCGCTCTCCTGGCCTCATGGCCCATCCTCTTTCTTAACTTTTCTTCTTCTATTGGCTTGGCATATGTCATCAACCGAGACAAGTCCATGTCACCAATAAGCATTGTGTATCGGTACTCTTCACTTACCAAATCGAAGACCTCCATAACAAACTTACTCATTCTTTACCTAGAATCGGCCATCAAGTGAGGAGTATACTTTTAGAGTTGGTTAAATTTGAGGGTATACTCCCTCACAATCATAGCACCTTGCTTCAAGTTCATAAATTCAATCAACCTTGCTTCCCTAAGCTCAAGAGGGAAGAACCGATTAAGGAAGGGCAACTTGAATTCCTCCCAAAGCACCACATAGCCATTACCTTTCTCACCTCTCCATTGGTCAAACATATTTACGCCACCCCTTTGAGTTGGTATGCCGCCAACTCCACCTTCTCATTTTGCCCCACACCTATAATAGACAAGATTTTATGAATTTCATCAATAAACTCTTATGGATTTTCATCCACTTTTGACCCATGGAAAATTGGAGGATTCATCCTCGTGAAATCCCTTACCCTAGCTCCCATGGTAGTAGCATGAGAGGTTTGGGCCCCTTGTTGAACTTGATTAGCTACCACTTGGGTAAGCATAATAAGGGCATCACGGAGCTCACCATTGGCAGGTTGTTCCTTGGGGGTTTGGGCCTGCCTTCTTCTAGTATTCGGCAAGATCTAGCAACACAAAGAACAATCGTTAGGGGGGAATACTTATCACAACTCTATAGCACGACTTAGGACATGAAGAAGGGAACATTTCCTAAAACGTCTCATAGCCTCCTATTCATAGTCATGACGTGCTTCACAACCATGAGTAGGACTCTATTCGACGTGGTGTGTTGATCCTTAAACAGCCTCCTATTCATAGTCATGGCGCACATCATAACCATGAATAGTACTCTAATCGACGCGGTGAGTTGTACTCTAAGGATCTATCAACCTAGTGCTTTGATACCAAGTTTATAATGACCCAAGCCTAGGGCCTAGACGTGACACGACGAATAGGGAACCTGAAAGGAACCCCAAAGAAGCCTCTTAGCATATTATCACACATCCTTGGTTGTAGAAGCATAAAAAAAAGACATATTCAATTACAGTAAGGACAAAGGGACTAAGGGAAACTTGCATAAACATCGAAGTCAAAAGTCAAGAGTCAACCTCACACATAGTACACACCTTGTCCAATATACAGCTCTAAAACATAGAAAGAGCCGGGGCAAAGACATGGTAACCGGGCTCACCCTCATAGTCAAATACAACATAAGGTAGTGTCTCAATACATAGATATTAGGGAAAAGACATAACAAATGTCCCTAAATGGAGGACTCACCACAAGCTTGGAGTAGCACTATTTAACCATGTGGAGGAGGAGGAGGAGGATGATCAACTCGGGCATCGGTTCCTGCATGGTGATATCATGTAGGCAAGAGTATGCATTAGTATGTTTGAATGTACTAAGTATGTGGGATGCACTGCAACAATAGATAGGTATCACAATCTAATATGTAAGACGATAGGCAATAGACATAGTATAGCAATATGGTATGTATGATCAATGCATAAGTAAAACATGCTAAGTAAATCATGCTTGTATAGAATATCATATGTGAAGATGAGACCAAGCTAGCTCTCCAAGTTACAAACCCCTCGGTAGGTTGGTGATGATTGCACCCATCACCCTAGTGAATGAGAAATAAACCCCTCATTTAGGTTGGTGATGATCGCACCCATCACCCTAGTGAATGAGTATAAACCCCTATCCGGTTGGTGATGATCGCACCCATCACCCTAGTGAATGAGTATAAACCCCCATTCGGTTACCCAGCTCTTTTCCCCTGGGTTAGGTATGGTCTATGCAACGCTTTATATAGGATTCATCATAAGCTCTAATGGAATACCTCATATAGGAATAATCATGTTCATAAGTTTATTTCATCATCATATAATCATCATAACATCATTGATATCATATTTCATTCTTTGGACCTTCATTTCCTCAAGAAACCATAACTGGGCATTTTATCAAACACCTTGGGGGCATGTAATGAGGGTAAAAATACATGCAATTTATCGATGAAATCATGCAAGAAAATCAGTGGTAACACCTTTAATCAACACCTTGGAATACCCCTAAGACATTCATATCAAAACCCCTCATCAAATCCAACATTTGATCTAAGATTTGAAGCTCAAAACATGCTAAAACAGCCATACTTTCATGTACTAAAATTACTATGCAGTAAATTTCTCAATATAAAAGACCCACATGTAAACTCAACTTTAAATTATGCATTATTAAGTAAAAAGAAGGTTTAGGCACCATGGGTGGAAGGACCCAATGGTTCAACACCATATACCTTAGCTTTGGAGAAGTTCTTGGTGAAGGTTGACAATGGACACTTGAAGCTTGAAGAGAATCCTTAAATCTGGATGAGGGTTTTGAGTCTTGAATTTTAGAGTGAAAATATAGCTAAGTGTTTTGGGGAGTATTGGGAAATGTTTAGGATGATATAAGGGTGAAATTTGACTAAGTATAGATAAAAACACGTTTGGAATAAGTGAAAACACGCTTGGAAAATTTGGGGCCAACACTTAGAAAAAATATTGTGCAGGCTAAAAAAAACAGCGTCCAGATACACATCTCCACGTCACGGAGGCGACACAGAAACTCCAATTACACTACAACCCGAAAAACTATCTGGAAATTGCATCATGTACAATTTCATAAATCAATTTCTTGGCTTTAATATCTAGGTGTGACCCTTGTAACCCTAATTTGGATCCCATGAACAAGAATATGAAATCAGATTTTAGAAAAA